>VXBI01010007.1:343189-467183 GCA_013397375.1 Toxostoma redivivum
CCCCGCGCCCCCCAGCAGCACCGGGACCGGCGGTACCGCCACGGCCCGGTGTTGCCCGGCACGGTCACGGCCGCCGCAATCCCGGCAGCGCGGAAGGCGTGGGATGCCCGGGAAAGCAGTCGGTAGGGATTGATACTGCTGCGACATCGCCGGCAGCAGCCTCCCGAGAAACACAAACACGCACGGTGCAATTTGCTACGTTAAAGAGGTGGAGGAAATTGTTGTAGGAAGCCAGAATGGGATGTGAAGCCACATCACAGAAACATTCTCAGGGGAGGCTGGAGGAGTGGACAGTAGTCTGGGAATGCTATTACACGGTCCTGCTTTTGGATCTGCTGTGGAGAAAGAACCCACCAGGCTGCAGACTGCGAACATTTGGGACAGGTTAATACAACTGGGACCTGGAGTGGTCAAAAGCGACAGAAGAGGAGCAAGCAAAGGGAAAGCAGGTGCTCAGGAAATAAGGCCTTATGTTGGCCATGTACTGCTTCCCATCCTGTTAGAGGATTGCTGGCACTTTGTGAATAATTCTCAGAATACCCTCAAAAAAGCAATGCAATATGTAGGTAGATTTGCTGTACAAGAACCTGCTCCTCTATTGAAAAGTTCAAAAAACTCGAAAATCATGGTTTACAGACGCATTTATAGAGGGCTTTTAACCTTCAGCTAATCGATTTGCACTTGAGGCACTGACCAGGCTTCCGTAAGCCTGTTGAGCTCATGTTAGCAGGTTGTTATAAGTGCATGACATATTGTTGGCTCTTCGCAAATATTGGGATAAATGCTGTATGTGTAATGTTAAAATAGCATTTCTGTATGGATATAGTTTTTATTCTTCTTTTTCTTCTGTCTGCTAATAGCAAAAGTTAGGCATAAGTTTTTAGAGATAGTATGCTTAAAACTACCCGCTTAGGTGAGATAACGGCCCGTGAATGTGTGATGGGGACCCTGGAGCTGACACGACAGTTATCAACACTCACCGGCTGCCAAAGGCCGGGACCACCACCCAAATTAAAAGATGATAAGAAGAGGATTAAAACCACAAGCTAAGAAACACGCATGCTCTAAAAAGGCGGACCCAAGGAGTGGCCATGCTGAACAGTTCCCAGAAACAGTTGACTATGTACGAAGGTCTATGAATATGTAACAAATTATGTATTGTAAAATGTATTTAAAAGTGTGTTCCCGAAGCTCCCGCGTGCTCTTGGCAGCATGCCAAGCACCCGGCCGTTTTAACCCTTTGCTTTATGTTTGTCTCCTATTGTCTTTTTTATTAAATCTTTTAAATTCTCCCAAAACAGTGAACCTTATTTTTCACACAGGTGAATCAAAAAACTGAAGAAAAGCAGACAAAGCTATGAGCAATCATATCTTGGTGTACTTCAAAAGCCCTGTTCTGCCTCTGGCTGACAGCACCCCTACCTCAACAGAGGTTGATGAGGCAGCTGGTCCCACCACCTGCAGTCACATTACACAGGTCTGTGCTGCCAAAATACCCAGCAGCACATATTTTAACACGTGACTGCATTTCTGTTGAAATGCACATGCCATAGTGCTCACATCAGATTAATATAGTCCCCCCTGCCTGCAGCCATCCCAAATCGAGCACGGCAGCAACAGGTGATGCCCAGTCTACGAAAGATACTGCACTTTCCAAAACAGCTGATCAAATCTGAGCCAACAGAAGGACTATGTAGCAGCTCAGCACCTTGTGTCATGTGCTTATAGCATTTATCATCCAGTACTACATTCTGTGAAATGAGATTTACCATTTCAAAGCACAACTTGAAATTCTAGTTTAAGAAAAAAAAAATTTTTAAAAAAAAAGGTATTTTCAGGAGGATATGTTGTACACTATAGTTTGCTATACAAGTGCAAGAGTATCAGCTTAAAACTCCATTTAAATATGCCATGGAAGAAATTACCCCAAAATGTGCCCCATCTTTCCAAACCCCTCCTCAGTCCTCAAACCACCAGCACAGAATTTGTCTGCTTTCCTTCTCATTTCACCACAAAGCAACTCTCCATCCCACTGTCCTCACTGCCTTTCTAGCTACCTCATATGTAACCTCCTCTACTCACTTGCAAGTCACCTTCAACTCCATCTTGCATCTCCGCTCTTTTCCTCACACTCCCAAACCACTCTGAGTGCTTGGCTTTATGACTCTCATCTTCCAGGTTATCACATTGCTCTGTGCCCATCTCACTTAGCATGTGCTATCCCTGGTAACACTGCACATAGCTGAAGCAATTACTCTTTCTTAAGGCTACATAAACCATCTTTCCCTGGATATTCCATTTAATAGCTCAGGCCTGTTTCTTCCTAAAGGGAAAGTCAAAGTAGAAGATTAAATGTCTCGTTGTTTCTGTTGAGGCTCAATACAGTCTTTGTAATAGGTATGGGAAATTTTTACTGATATTGTAACAGAGTAGAAGATGATAAAACTTGCTGACTTACCATAGATAAAACTATTTCAGCATTAATACTGTTTTGGAATTAACAAGACTGAAATCTGTTTACAATTCTTAAAAACATTTAAGACTACGCCAAGTTTGGGCCTTTTTTATACAAGAAAAATATGCTAAATCTAAAGCAATGAATTTCAAATGTCACTTTAGTCGAACATATCTTTTTTATATAAGTAATTTTTTCAGTTTATTTTGAACTCCTAGACAAGTACTAAGAAACAAACAAACAAACACTTTCTGGAACAGGAACTACCATACGGCAGTAGCACTGCTCTGACTAGTGATGTAACCTATAGCACGTTCCAATGCAAACAAGCCTCTGAAGCAGAGCCCTGGTGCCATTTTTGCAGCCTGTCCTCTGTTGCTATGAGCACTACTTGATCCTACAGAAGCGTGAAGGAGAAATAAACCATGATGAGACAGTATTTCATTGCAAGGACTGGCCAAATCTCAAGGCTGCCAACATGCAGTCATATGATGCATTAACAAAATGGTTTTCTGTGAATAAGTGTCACCGGCCCATCCGTTCATGGATAATTATGATAAAATTATACAAATTGCCACAGATTAGGCACAACCACCTTTCCCTCTCCCTCATCCACCAGTGCTTTAGAGGACCCTCCTGTGGCACAAAAAACTTTCAGAATGAGATTTTATTAACTTTATTATAGCCATCCTTTCCTTGTAGCCAGTCTACCTTAAAAACCACGAACATATGCATTTTTGTTTCCTAATACTTGCTAAGTACATAAGAAATTGGCTTAAAATTCTTCAGAGTACTACAAGCCAACCAGTAAATTCCTATTCCTTACCAGCAGGCAAAGAGGACATTCTGGCAGGTGAGGAGTTCTCGGGCACTAAGGATCTCAAGGGAAAAATTCATAATCCTCCACTCAAGCCACTTTAAGTGCCCCCAAAGGACCACCTTTCTCTACTCTTAAATAAATGTATACCAAACCCAAAAAAACAAGCATTCCAGGTGCATTAATCTGCAGTCCCAAACCTTTCAAATTCTCAGGCAAAAAAAAATCATCTGTGATGTATAGCAGCAATACCACCTAGCTGCTCTGCAGCACTGTTCATCATTCTCTTACAGTGGTTTCTACAGAGGTCAGGCTTATCGTCTGCACGGACAAATAGGAAAACTGAAGCACAGAGCACACAGCTGGCTTATCTGCAGTCACCCTGCAAAGCCATAGCAAGCCAAAACCAGATCACAAATCCAATCATTAGTCAAATGCTCTATCAATTACACATAAGTAAGAAATAACAATTTTCATAATAAATGAAAAGGATATTGACATTCAGGGTCCAGTTCTGCTCATGCTTCTCCCTACATCTCATAGATACTATAAGCATAGGAACATCCTGACAGGCCTTTGTACCACTAGCCCAGCAAGTGAGAGCAGAGTGGTCTTAAAGTAAGAGGAAATCTACTTGAGCATAAATAAAATCTACTATCAATTACAGGTCTCCCATAGAGTAATCCACCTATGTATACAATCATGCACATGCATAAATTGGGAGGGAACTTAAAAAAACATGCTCAGACACTTGCTTTGGTAGGAAGATGGCAAAACTTCATCTAATAGAATGAACAGAATTTAACCAGCATACTGGGAAGTAATGTTCTCAGAGTATCCCTGTTTGATAGCTCAATACTGGAGCTATTACAACGCAGGGAAGTACCATTCCGAATCCCAGCTGTCAGCTAAAACATAAGACATAAAACAGGCCCCATATATATGCTACAATAAATATTCCTGACCCGAGTGCTAGCCTGACTATTTTGCTTTCAGTAAGTGTTTAAATTACTCTTATCCTGGTTAAAAGAGCTACTAAAAACATAGGAGATCATCGCTAATTTTATGAGTACCTTCCTAGTGCTTATCAGCTCATACATTTCTTCAAAGATCATTAAAGCAGGATTAACTGCTTCAGGAGAAAACTTACCTGACGAATGCTGCTGCCTCATATGTCAGAAATGAGAGCAGAACGTCTCTTTGCTCCCGAAATAGCAGGAGTCATTTCTTCTGGGCATAGATTGCCTTCAGTCCCAGTAAAATAGACTGTAAAACTCTTACCTTCTCCCTTCAAACAGTAAGGACGATGTTTTCCTCCTGTTTCATCAAGCAGCAAAAGTAATCATCTCTTTAAGCAGCAACAGCTGACACCTATTTACTGGGTAATTGCTGCAGTTAAAGGGGATTAAGCACAATGAACTCCCTTTCAGTGATAAGGCAAGGCCACCCCCTCCCCTTTGCTACGTTTTCCCAGACACACCTGGGAAGAGCTCAGGGGCATGAGGCCAGCCAGGTCCGCCAAAGCGGGGGTGGCAAATGCTGGCTAGAGCCCCTTAGCCTTAGCTGCAGCCAGTGCCAAAACGAGAAGTGTGTCCCCCGCGCAATCACAGCAGTAACTGTGCCGGACGAGGCCGGTGGGTAGCACGGCCGCGGGAAGCCCCTGAGCATCTCTGTCCCACAGCCGCGCTGGGCAGGGCTCGGCACAGGGCGCGGGCAGCACCTGCTGCAGCCTCAGGCTCGGCCGCCTGCCCTGAGAGCAGGTGAGATCTGCACGGTGGGAAGCAACAGAGAAATGGCAAAGCAGCAAAGGCCTGAGTGGGACAAAGCCTACTTAATGGGGCATACGTGAAATGCTAACAACAAGAGGCGGTATAAACACAAAACAACTTAAATCCAACTAACTTTTAACTTCTTAAGAAGTGATGCTTACACTGCTAGACCTGACAAGTTCTGTGCCTCTGCAGGAGCATCCCAGCTGGGACACAAAATACACTATTGACAATTAACTAAGTTGCACAACTTGAGGTCAGCATGTTTACATCAGGCAAACCAGACAGCAAGATAGCTTCTCCCACAAGAAATCTTAAATACTGGTGAGGAAAACAAAGACCAGGAAAGGAAGTAGCAGCATAGATTTGCCAAGGATCAGGCTATTGGGAAAAAAGGCAGAATTTCCTTATTTTCCGTGGTCTGTCAAGGAAATGCCATAAAGGTAATTTTAACACGTTCTGTCATCCTTTTGTTTTTAATGCCAGTATTCTCCTCTCCCTCCTTGTAGGTATAATAACTTTTTAAACGTTACATTTTTAAATGACACAGGAAAAAAACCCTCCTCTGTCAATTGAGTCTTATCCCAGAAATACCAATTTCATATTGTTCCATGGTTTAGGAGAATAATGTGACACTCCAAACTTTACACTGTTTAAATGTTATTTTATTAAATATCTTCAGTTCAAGGTTTCATTGTAACAAAGCTATGAAGGTTCTACCAACATTCAGACCAAACAAACAAACACTAGCTAACTTTAATTATTTCTATATCATGCAAAAATTCTGCATCAAATGCCTTCCATTTCCTGTTTAAAATGTGATATTTATAATATATATTATATAGATGCTTACATTAGCCCCATAAGAGAACATTAAGAATGCTAAAGGTGTACAGCTGTGTTTGATAATGGCCATACCAAGCTAAGGTTCTCATTAACTTAAAAGGAAACAAAACAAACAAAAAAAAATCCAAAGGAGTTTGTCTCCAAGACTGTGCAAAAACAAAAAAACCAACAGTTCTGTTCTTTTAAAATATTCTCTGAAAGATGCATATACTTAATACAGAGGGTTCTCTTTTTTAACTATTAATAATCATCAGGTAAAGAGACAAGGAAGATCAGACCAAAAGAAGGCATGCATAATGTTTTGTATTAATCTTTTTTAAATTGCGTAATTGTAATCTGTTTGCTCTCTTTGTGGCTTAAAAAAATTCTGAATGACATATCAAGGCTTTTGCTTTTCCACTTCATTCACTGGCTTAGTGCTGTCTTAAAAATGTCTTGAAATAATAAAATCTAGTGTTTGCCTCCCCATGGGTTCAATCCCCTCCTCACTCCTCTCCTGGGATAGTGGAGGAAGGAAGAAAAGGATGTTTGCTCAAACAAACCTGACGAGTGTGGATGGTCTTTTCCTTCATCAGTGGTTAGCTGATCTTATCCTGGTGTGGGATAGCACCTCTCCAACAAAGGGAGCAGAGCGCTATCTGCTGCAAAGTGACAGCTCCACTTTGTGCAAATACTTTTATTTTCTGTATCTTATTGAATAAGGATTAAAATTCCAAATTGTCTTTCTTTTCTATAGCCTGCTAAAAGATTGCTACACACTTAGTAGTCTGTCAAGGCAATCATTTTAACTCCCTCTAGAGATCCAAAAAAATTAGGAGTAGATAAATTCAGGTAAAAGCCCATTCCAACTTCTGCAAGTGATGCCTTCCCTTGGTCAAGACAAATCCCATCAGATCTGCCAGAAAGGCCATTTTCTTCTTGGGGCTAGGCTCCTTCCTTGGTAAGGTCAACAAAACACTTCCACATTCCCCACCCAATGAATAAAGGAACTGAACTCCTTTTGCAGCAAAGAAAAGAAAGGAAGATGAATTGGCCCAAAGGACGAATATCAGATCACGTGCTCATTCCCTTTCCCCTCTGCTTCATGAAGTATCCTCTAACACCCAGAGGCAACACACGGTGAGGGTGGCCTGGATTCCTTCAGCTACAGCTTTTGAGGTTCTGATCTGATAGTTTTCTGTGTTACAACATCACTGTAAAAAATAGAAAAATTATCCAAATAAACACTAGGAAACATGACACTTACAAACATCAGATGGGTTAGTGATGGGGAGAAGCACCTGGCTGGGGCTGCTGGCTCCCACTGCTATTTTACTGGAGACCAACAAATCAAACAGGAGGCCAGGTAACCCCTTTAATTCTATGGGTGCATATATTTCAGTATAAAAAACACACACTATTTATGCCTCATATAGGAGTGTATGTGCAAGTTTTCATGAAGAACATAACACTAAGTTTTTTGTCTGCTTCCTAAGGAACATGTGTTCTGCAGCACTGTGGATCCCAACTATGCTACTAAAAAGGAAAAAAAATAGAGAATCCCATACAAACAATCCCATATCCTCTTCCTCTAAAATCTCTGCTCTTAATGAAATGTTTTTTTGTTTTATTAAATTAAATAATCTAGCTTCAAAACTCCATGTTTGTCCAGGTAGTGGCTGTTTCTAAAACCAGTATCACCAAAGAGCGAGCTTCTATTCAAGTTATATTCACTTAAACCCATTTTTAAATCCCTACTTCCATCTTTAGCTTTAAATCAACATTCCATTTTGCTTTAGTTCTTAAAAAAAAAAAAGAAAAAAAAAAGAAAAAAAAGAAAGTCTGTTTTGGGATCCAGCAGCCGAGCAACCAGGTTTCCGTAGCGTGCAGAAATCGAAGAAGAAACAGGCTGACGTCAGACTGCTGGGCAACAGGAAGAGAAGCACCTCCTCTCTCTTGAACCCCAGTCTTCACACTGGCTCCTCTGGGGTCTCCTTGCCACCTCTCACCGACTGTAGTTGCAGCACAGCCCGAATGTGGTATTAACTTCCACCATCGCTTTGCGGAGCACAGTTCAGCCATCCGCTGTTCAAGCCGCCTCCTTTCTTGCTCTCCCTCTCTCTTTCTCTCCTTCACTTTTGCTTTCCCCCTTACTTCATTTCTGAAAGATGTTCCGGCTGCTGCCACTTTCTTAGCCCTGGGGGAGGGGGCATGTTGGATAATCTGTCATTTATTTAGCATTATTCCTGTTTTTCATTATTTTATACAAACAACGTCTTTTTTTTTTTTTTTAGATTTAAAAACACCTTCGTACAGCAGAAACAGACACGATGGATCCATGGAAAACAACAGAAAGGCAGTGCCCGGAGCATCAGATGCATGCAGGGTTTCGTGCATTTGGCTGCTGCCTGTTTGTAATTTGTATTTATTTTTTAACGTCAAAACAGACATGACCGTTGCTGTCACTCAGGCACTCCAGAGCTGCTTGCTAAGAAGATATTGCCCTCCAGCTGAGTATCTCCACAAGTTGCTGCAGGCAGGAAGAGGTAGTGTCCACCCAGAAAGGAGAGGGAAGAATAGGATGGAAGATGGAGGGAAATAAAGCATACGTTAGCTGTACACAATTAAAAAACCAAGTTTTCTACAGGCTAATTATTTGCTGTAGGTAGAAACCCCTAACACAAGTCAAACTGGAGCTCATGAGGAGAGCTCTAAAGATGAGAAGCATTCACTTCCCCTTCCAGGTGGCTGAGTGTGCCAACAAACACTAACTAATGTTACACTAATGTAACACTAAATGTATTACGTGCTGCTTTGAAGCAGCTCTGGGCCCACTCTCTCATAGCCAGGAGAGAAGTTTAAGAAGTTTCCTAAGGGGTGCTCAAATGTTCCTAAGGAACATTTTCTGCCTCACTTTCTATTGGTTTTTGCCTTGAACTGAAAAGTAATTTTATTTTTCTTAGGGTTTTTATTCTTCAAACTTTATTAATTTTGTATCTGAACTTTCTTAATATTTAAACAAACGCATGAGCTTTTCTGTAGTTTTATGAAATTATAGCCCTAGTGACTGCTTTTAGCAAAGGCCCTTCCTGGTTAACCTTCATGTGCAAAATTACTTGATTTATTTTGATCAGTTTTAAGTTTGGAGTTTTTTCATGTCTGTTTAGCATTATGCTGTCATGAAAGTATAGCCAAACACTTATTTCTACCATTTCTTATTTGCAAATTTTTGTAGAATCTCTCCTATTAATCTTCTCCCTTCTTGGTTCCCACTCTCTACTTACACAGAAGTCCTCTGATTAACATCAAACTTCTTTTCTGGCTGCAGTTTCCCTTTGAGATGATTTACCCAGAATTGAACTCTGCCTTCCAGGTGAGAAGAAACCACTAATTTCTATTTAAGAATTCTCATTCACTTTATTCATTCTTCATCCTTAGCTTTCACTGCACATGGGATAACACTGCTCCAAAATGATTCAGTGCATTCAGATGGGGGCTGCCCACACTGACCCCATTTGTAATTGCTTGTGGGTACACCTCCTTCAGAACCCAGAAATGCATGCAAATACTTCAACTTCTATTAGTTTACAGGGTATTTTCAAATATTGTTTTAACCAACATTTTGTGGTTTGGAAATAGCTTCTGCTCTGCAGTTTTCAGAAACCCTCCAGCACATACTTTTGGAGAGCTTCAGCACTTCCACAGCCAAGAAACATACCTCTTTTGCAGCAGACTTTCCATTCCTAAATTTCCTCAGAACTCCTAGGCATAGCCACTGAGCCACACTGATCTTTAATTTAATAATTTCTTCTGCATCTTTTTTTGGACAGACATCCAAATCCAAGACAGACATCTCCCTCACCATTTCTCTGATGAAATCTGATGCAAGTGTTTTTTGCTTTCCTGCAAAGGCTTTATCCTTCTCACTGCCTTACTTCCTGGAAATTCAGTTGATTTTCCAGCTCTCTTGAAAGCTTCCCTGCTTCTGGTGCCCCCAACTGGCTTTTGCTTTTCAAATTCCATCTGTGACCTCTGCAGCTTGCTTGTGATAGTTCACATTCCTTCCCATTGCCTTCAGTAGGGTTGAATACCTCACAACACATGAATACAAACTGCTCTTGGCTTAGTCCCAAGATGTTCACAGAACAGACTTGAGTCCTAACTCGAGTAGGAACTACACTTGAGTGGTTCATCCTTAAATGACCACATTAAGAAAAGGTTGCCTCCCAGCTGTAGACATTTGTTGTGTTTGCCCTTAAATAGAAAATATTTAGTAAAAAGGTCCTAAGATTAGGAAACTTTGGGCTATAAAATGAATGTGACATATATTTCAGCTTAAAACAAAAGGATGCAGAAAGGCTTTGTACATCTAATTAAAAGAAACCACTAAGGCAATAAACCAGAATGCCTTAATGCTGAAGAAGTAAATGGATCTGATGTCCTTCAGGAGCAAGCAACAATAATTTTTTCACGACATATTTTAGAAGTTTCTTCCAATGCTGAATTGTGGCAAGTTAATTGGGGGATATTTTAAATCCTCTGATATTATTATTTGTTTAGATTCTTTGCCCCTCTCAGTTTTCTCAACATGGTACATTAAATAGTTTTTGCTTATCAGAAAATCAGTGGTAAAATTTACATTAATTAATATGAAACCCTTACCCCTTATGGCATAGAAGTTGTTCTGTATGGATTCTACGATATCCTTCCTAGAAGATGACGTAATCATCAAAATGACCCCCAGCACGGAGAGGTAGATGTGAAAGGGCCAACCTGTGCATGGCATGAGATACTCTTCCTCTCTGCTCTGGATTAGCTGTTTGCCCAAGCACAGACCTGAGCACCTGGGAGGAAGCACAGCTGCTACAAGGGTACCTATGCCCAGGAACACCTATCTGGCACATGACTCTCATCTGCCAGGAGTGGCAGATAACCACTACTGAGTCCAAAGGACAGGACTTAAAGGAACACCATCTAAAAGCTGAAGTCTTCAGCCTACAGATAACTAAATACGGTTCTCTCACAGCCAGCTAAACAGCCTTGTTTATTCTGAACATGAAATGCTGAATCCCCACATACAGCAGCCTCAGCTGTGTGTGTGACGTACTCTTTCCCTGAAAGTCCATACCCGCACGTGATCCTCACTGGAGAGGTGCTGCAGGAGCTCCAGAGCAATGGTAGTGGACATTGAGCCACTTGCCATCTCGGCGGTGCCAGACACGGGTCTCCTCCGACTGCGTGGTGCGGGGCCGGCCCTGGCCGTCGATGTACTGCGTCAGGCGGATGTAGGCGATGCAGGCGGCGTCCTCCCCGATGACATGGACGTGGGGGTTCAGGATGGTCGTGTGGATTGGCTTGCTGTTCTTCGACAGTACTGGCAGGACATGCAAAACCATCAGATTTGTTTGATGACTAAGAAGGAACAGCGTCCTACATTCTCCAACCTCTTCTATATTCTACTCACCTTCCACTGGATTCTGGAATACCACAAAAATTGCTCCTGCAAATTTTTGGGCAAAATCCAAGCAATTCTTTCCCCTGTCACCTCTTGTCCTCCTTAGGAACTGCACACTTACTGCCAGGAATCCCCTGGCCCTTTGCCCCCACTCCTCTGCAAAGCATACTCGCCACCTTTTCAACATCAGTGCTGCTTTGTCTTCAGTTATGGGGAAAGATCTTTCACTTACAGAATATCATTGCAAAGGAGTAATCAGGAGATCTTTAAGCTAGGACAGCATTAAATATGAACAAACCTCGGAGAAAGGTTAAAATCTCTTCATAACTGGCTGTTGAGAGAGACAAAGTCTCTGCATATTTAGAAAACTATATATTGCCCATACTAAGGACCTTGACCTAACCACCGAAATAAAACAGATTGAACAGCTCAGGATTTAAATTTCAATTATCTCATCCTATGGAGACATCCAGGAAGGGAGACAAATCCCATAGTATAAATGATAGCATTTCTCCCAACTCTTTCCTGCCCCAGGCTGACAAGGTGACCCTTATATCTATGTAAAAGGTTCATTAGAGATCAGAAACCATCCAGGGAAAACTCAAAGTGAAAGCATCTTTATGCCTGACCATTCAGTATGTCTATCCCAAACATACATGTTGATTTCACCAAAATCTGATCTTTTTTTTTTTTCATTTTCATATCAGTAAGAAGTCCAGTGGCTCAAACTTTTAAAGCTCCTGCAGTCCATGCCAGGTACAAAACATTTCCACCTGGCAGACTGTATTACTAAAGGGATGCAAGGTTAGAATTGAAATTGCTGCTGAACCAGCTTTTTGACAGAAAGCTGCTGGCTTTTATGAATACATCATAACCTAAGCACAATCAGGTTCCTGCTTATTCCGATAACCAGCAAAAACAAGGCCAATTTTCCCTCCCAAATGTGACATAAAGGAAGGGTAGAGAGAAAGGTGTTGGGAGTTACCAAATCTACCCACTCACAGTTTTCAAAGTAAAACTTATGGAAATCCATTCCTTCAACCAGGTTCCCCAGTGCTTCAGGTTCAAATGAGGTCAAGCCAGGATCACAGATTTTTCTGCAAAGAAAAGCAGCAGAGGCTTACAGTTTGCATTTGAGCCCAAGGGCTATTCACACAGTGAAATGCTGGTATACCATTTGACTCACACCTTGTGTCCACCTAACTACATGTCCCTACTCCAAGAAGTAAGTTCCTGAAGACTCAGCCCTACTGTAACTCAAGGAGCCAACTAGATGGCATTTTACATTAAATAAACCTCTAGGTTTCTGACTTTCCTTTTATTCTATTTCTGCTCTTCGTGTTCTCCTCCCCTGTACTTTTCTTACAAACCCAGAATATTTCCCTATTGTTGCTCCTGCTGCTGTTTGATATCTGACTTGATATTTATTTAGAGCTCTACTATTCCATCCCTTACTCCTAACTGATGTAGGCTAAGAAGGATAAAAGCTTTTACCATCTCTGACTGCGTGACAGCTCCTCATACCCAGGAGCCAGAGCATCACTTGCACACAAACTGATAAACAACCTGTCAGAAAGCATCTCTACTTACGTATATGCCTCAAAATCTCCATTGTTGATGGCCTCTATCAACTGCTCTGTTATCTTAATGATCTCTTGCTTACGCACTGTGAACAAGAAGAAAGAGCAATTTAGCTGTGCTGAAGAGTTCAGTAGAAATATGAGGCTAGTGGGTGCTTCCTACAAGCAATTTGTAGAGCACCATTAGTCTAGATTTCATAGAATGCTGCTCCCTGCATTCTGGAGATATGCAGTAAAGACAGTCATCTACGTGAGAGTAGGGGGGCAGTGGTATGAAAGGGAAATGGTGATCCCACAATGCACGGAGAAAGGAAATAAAAAGACCATATTCATTATTTTTCTTCAAGAAAGGTCTATGGCACTAGAGGTGTCTCCTGAATGACAGCTTGAGCTGCTGCTGGGGAGTCTGACCAATGAATGCCAGTGACCTTGCCCATGTGAATTACTTGTCTGGCAGCTTAAGACGTGCAAAACTTTCACCACAGTGGCCATATACAAATGGTCACCACACATATCAAACCAATTGGAAAGAGTCTCCCAGCAACTTGCCTATCACCATCATCAATACCTCAGCTATTGTGAATGCTACAAACAAGCAACTGAGACATGTAGGGATGGCTTCTGCAAGCTAGAATGATAGCTGCAGCAGGATGGATGGGTTGGATGAGTGGGTCCTAGCTATTTCTGAGTGTGCACACTGTTCCCCAGGCAGTTAGCTTCTGCCAATCCCTATAGCACAATTCTTTACAGCACCCTGACAGTGTTGCCATTAACCCAGCCCAGCACACTAGACTTCAAGATGAATGAAGACAGGGGCTGTCTGTCTACTGTTGTTTGGCCACCACCTGGCCAGCACCTCTGCACTCTCCTCTCTTGGCTCCCCACAGCACATTGCCCAGGCCTCATTCCCTCTGCAGTGTTCCATCATCCATGCTGGTCTCAAGAATTCATAACATTTACAAAGTTTAAATCTGGTCTGTTAAACAACACAATTCCATTCTATGAGTACTATGAGCACCATACCTATGCCTAAGCCTATATGCACAACCTCACATCTCTTCAGCCTTCCTCACACCTGTAGGTAGACTCTTCTGCATATTATAAAGGCATTTAAGAGGTTCTCTAGCATTCTTTTCAATGTTATCAGATAGTATACAATTCCTACCACTAGACATGCCATTCGTGTGCCCTTCAGCATCTAAAATACAGGTGTCTGAAACGGAACCAGTCCCCTTTGGGCCCTGAAAGAAACTGGGACCTCTGGAAGTCTCACGTAGGCATCTTAGATACCCATCATTAGGGGGATAGTGTTTAAATCCAACCTACCATGTTTAGATGTTCAAATCAGGGAAGTTGAATTCCATTCTAAATGCCAGAAGATGCTACTCTGCTCTCCCCCTTGCCCATAAGCACATCCACATGAGCACCTCATCCCACCACTGGTAAGCACAGCCAAAGAGCAACAAGATGATAATCTCACTGGCTATTAAAGCTGTCTGTACCCACTCTGGAAATCCATTAAGAGAATTTTACTACTGAGCCAGCCTCAGAAACCCCTCAAATAGGGGACATCTGGCTCATAACAAGAAGGTAGCTGGTTTTGCCAGGCAGGCTGTATACACTTCCACATGTGAAAAGATGTACACAGGGAATGGGTCAAAACGACACAGTGGGCTATGTTGTGAAAAATGTCCTCACAAGCAAGTTGTCTGGGATTACTTTCATGTGAAGAAAGGCTACTTGTTGGACCTCCAAATCATGCACCACCGATGTCCAGAAGACAGAGCCCATCGGAAAGGCTGAATTTGGGATGAATGAGGGAGTCTGCAGATCACAGTCACAGTGTGCTGGCTCATCTTAAGGAAATTTGCATCCCTTTCCAAGGTGCCTTGATGCAGTACCATCAGGCCTGTCCCTCACTAGTCCATTCCATCAGACTGTGCTCATCTGCTGGCTTTTGCTACATGTCCCAAGCGACACACGGCACAGGGGAGGGTGTCAGGGGACGCCATTCGCGCCTGCCGCTCCCGATGAATCCGCGGGGCCTCCAAACTGGCACGGCACAGGCACAGGCGGGAGGCGACATGCCCCGGCACGGACACCGAGCATGGCCAGGGGAGCTATACCCTGCTTTGTGCGAGCCCAGGAGGCAGCCCCGCCGCAGCAGCTACTCCGCCNCGGGGGCCGCCCCCGCCGCAGCAGCTACTCCGCCGGCCGGGGAGCGCTGCGGGCGCGTTTAGCGGGCACCGTTCAAGGCCGGGCAGAGTCTGGGCCAGGCTCCGTCTCCTCCCGGCCCGGGGCTGGCGGGGAGCGGCGGCNCTCTCCTGCCTCTGTCACATCACTTGGGCCAGACACGGCTTGGCCAGGGCCACCTGGGCACTGGTGCGAAAAGCACAGCAGGAATTACGCTAATGCTGGAGGATGGTTGTGGGTGACCTGAAACAATGGTCTGAGTAGTGACAGAGCAGCATGAGGGCAAATACAAGATGGGGTTAAAGAAAGTAGGGATATCCAAATCACTGCAAATCTCAACTTGGAGGGAAGCAAAGTGGGAAAACACTGACCCACTTGGCAGAGAAGTAATTCGGCACTCCTTGGTGTACCAAGCAGGGCCTTGCTATGAGCAAGAGGAAGGAATTAACAAGAGCAATGATGGACAGCTCACAGCAAAAAGGACTTGACAAGAGATCATTTCCGTTCCATTCTGGATAGGCAAAACACCTTTCCCATTGCACCGTACAAACCAGCAGTCTGACATCCTTTCAGCTACTTCAAAAACAAGTAACAGAGATGCTCCAACTGCTGCATTGTATAACATACTGGTGCTGTGTGTACAAAACCAGGGAAATAGGACAGGAAGAGACAGAAGAGGGCACACCTGGTTTTTCCTTCCTAGACTGACCTGAACAGAATCAAATACTCCAGATGTTCCCAGCTTACACTAAAGTTCCTTTTACTATTGCTTTAAATAGTCAGGCAGCTAGTACAGTATGTCTGTGTAGGAGAAAGGCTGTGAATTCCACCTAGATTTTCTCCAGCCTAATAGCTTTTTTCATATGAATTTTCAGAGTTTTTCAGCCACAGGCTCCTCTACAGAGTTAGCAAGTTCAGGAGATACCAGGCAGAACTTACCCTAACTCATAGTTCCAGTCCTAGACTTCTTTTCTTCACAGCATTTGTATTCCTCCTGACTTACAACACCCCTTGGCTCAACTAGCTCAACAATGGAACCTCTCCAGAATAAAAAGTGCCACAGGAGACAAGGTTCTGGACAAATACCTGTTCTGGATGGCTATCCAGCAGAGATGATAAATCAAATTCATTACCGCACTACAAAACCCTACTAACCATGGTACCAACTAACAAGACAAACACACAAGGTAAAGTTCACAACAGACAGATGCTCTCCAGAGCCAACATTATCCCAGGATTTTCACTCAAAGCACCTGATAATGGATACAAAAATGCTTTGAGTCTTTCAGGAGCCACAGTCTCTCTTTCAAAGCACCATAAAGTAGTCTTGAAAAGGTGGTTTTTGTTCCTTTGGTATTTCTGAGCACCATCCATGTCTGAGGTCCTCAGAAGTTCTGATAAGTGAGATTGAATTCAGTCTCATGCATCCCCTCCATAAGCAGACCTGCACCACTGACCCCATGTACCACAAGGAAAACTAAGTGATGCAGTGACTTGCCTGAGGAAACCCCAAAAGGCAGTGTCTCTGCAGAGAACTCCATATCTCACCCAGATGAAAGCAAGGGAATGAAATTAGCTAGGATGAGGTTCTGGGTTTTTTTTTTCAGAAAGGGAAGGAAATGTTTGGAAATTTTCTGTGTGCAAAGGAGGGTATTTTGCAGGAAGGGAGATGATTTCTTGTTATTCTGGAGTACTGGAAATGGAAAAAATCAACATTTTGGAAGGAAGTTGAGGAAAGGAAAAATCTTAGGTAAGGAGAAATGGCAAGGGTGGAGGAAGGAGTGGGAAAAAGATGCTGTGAAGCACTGCACCCCTGGACTTACTGGCTGAGAAACAGAGAGAAAGCTGGGACTGCATGGACTCAGTCTGTGTTTTGCTCTCACTGTGCCTCCGTCCTTCAAGCACTGAGCTGCCGTCCCCGGTGGAGAGAGGGGGAGCTAGCATGGCAGGGAATTAAAACACAAACACAAACAAAACACGCAAGTTCAGTAAATAAAAAAAGAGAAAGGAAATAGGAGAACATTAAAGAAACCACAATGCTGGGCACAAAACATGCAGGAGTATCCTCCAGGGCAAAGCCAAGTAGACAGCTCTACAACATGAACCTGCTGTGCAATTTAGAATGACACAAGGGCAAGGGGGTGGAGGAAGAACGACACACACGCTGCCTTTAGCCCCACTGCAGTGGAAACAACATATCCCTGAGGCAACTGTCACTGGTGGATAAAGACAATGTCTCCTACAGCACAGCTGATCTGTGTATCCTGGTGTCAATTTAAAACAAGAAGTTGGCAGAGGAACTGCACAAGCACTTCCCTTTTCCAAGAGCTATGCAGAACAGTGAGAACTCCAACACTTCCAAACCTTTTGGTCTACTTAGTTTTGCTCAAATGCTTGCTTATCTTAAAATGTGGAAAGGCAGGTATGGAAAAGGAGCACTGGTGAACACAGCTGTGCTTAAAACTGGAGGACTAAAATTACCAGAGCTGGCCACAGCATAAGCCACTACTGTACAAACTCTTTCCCTCCCAATCACCATTCAATGCTCCCTTCTATTAAAATCATAACAAAATTTTCTAACCTATGTCAAAAAAACCAAAACAGAGTTTTGATCTGTAGTAATGTATCCCTATACAACTCTAAACACTGACCAGCTGCCTTTCTCCCCACCTTCTGTTCCAGTTCTAGACTTCTTTTCCTTGCAGCATATGTATTCCTGACTTAAACACCCTTTGGCTCAGCTAGCTCAACCATGGGACCTCTCCAGAATAAAAAGTGCCACAGGAGACAAGGTTCTGGACAAATACCTGTTCTGGATGGCTATCCAGCAGAGATGATAAATCAAATTCATTACCGCACTACAAAACCCATCCAGTTCCCATCCCTCAAAGCTAGGTTCTTAAACCGTGGATTACTCTTTGGCAAAAAGGTGGGAGCTAAAACATTGTCCTGTAATGAGGCCAGGTCTTATCTGAAACAATCTATGTTGCAGAGTTTATTCACTCTCTGGCAAGTGTTTCTGCTCCCTGTGATTCCTCAGAAGAGGAGCCAGCAGCTTGTGACATGCCACGGGAAAAGCAACGGGAACTACCCCACTGGTAGAGGTGACATTGCTGCTACATCACAGGGTCAGCCCTGATTTTCCCCTGGATATGTAACTCAGATAAACTACAAGGAGAATGAGAATATCTCTGCCTCAAAATGCAAGTTATTAACACATTTGTCTCAGAATGCAAACTACCTTCACCCGTCCCAAATTTGCTTATTCAGGAAAATGTCTGCTCGTCCTTTGTTAGGGAGGTTAGGCGAAAGATAGCTGTTCAGACAACATGAACAGATATGGAACTTGGAGCTCCTTCATTTAAGGAGCTTTACAAGCACAGAATATTTATGATATCATCACTGAAAGGCATGAAATCTTTTCTCAGCCTCTCCCTCTACTGATATCTCAGTCAAGGATAACAGGCTGAGAATGATCTTCATCTTAGAAAAAAATAGACCCAAAGAGAAAAAAAATAACAAGGGAAGTCTTTGCATATCACAGAAGACATTCCCAGAAAGGGGTGAAAAGGGAGACTGAGTAGTAAGAGAGAGATTTCAGCTCCCTGTAATCTACAGAGAAGCACAAAAACACAATCAGAGTCCAAATCTCAAGGGACTGGTAGGGATTTTCTACACTTAGAAATGGACTGTAGATGAACAGATTATGATATATGCAAGAAAATAATTCCAACTCTGACACAAAAATAAATTAGCTCAGTATTTATATACCACAGGAGCCAAGTCAGACAGTTCCCTATGCACAGTCCCACTGTGACAGGAATGACAGCATCATGGTGAATTTATGAACTCAGTCAGACAGAAATCTGGGAAGCTAGTTCAGGGCAATGACTGAATCTCTAGAATCCCTTGCCTACACTTAACTGTATTAGAATTTACAGGCAAATTACCTACCTTTCAGATCATCATCTTCAGTAGTGGTGTTACAGCTCTCTGTGGAACCCTGCATGGTAGAACAGAGCATTACCAGGCATCAGTAGTTGGGAGCATGAGCAAATAGTTTGATTTCTTTGTGAAGAAAGATGTGGAAAATCACAAAAATGTTGGCAGGGATGGAAGGGAAAGGATGATACAGGAAGATTTGGATGTAAGCAGGTCAAATACAAAGCACAATATAACAGCATCTCTGCTCAGCTTTTGCATGTTCAACCCATTGACCCAGAGCTTTTACAAGTGTGGAAGTTACCAAACTCTGTCAAATGAAATCTAATGAGAGTTGCTTCTTTTTGGAAGAATAGCCACAAGAAGCTAAAGAAGAGTTCCTAAGCTTTCTCAGAGGAAGTGTCCATTTGCAGAAGAAAAAAAAAATGCATAAGTGCCTATATCTCCTGTTCCTCTTCCCATATATGAAACAGAGTGGTGGTTACACACCACTATAGGAAAGATGTGTTAATATCTGAACAGTTGTCTTTACTCGGCCTCTTTCAGAGATCCACTGCCATATAACACAACCCTCCTAGTCTATTGTCAGCAATATTCAGGAGCATGCTACAAACCAGACATTGGAAAGGTAGAAACTGAATTAAGACACACGAAGACAAGAACAAGAGAGAAGCAGAGGTTTCTCTGGCAACACTCCCATCCCTTACCTTTATGCCATCTGTAGCATTATGGACAACAGTTGTTTGAGGCTCCTAGGAGAGGATGGAAGAATCATTAAACTCTAGCTCCAAAGTATTCTCTCATTTACTTTCACTCCCCAGCAAGTGGAGAAAAGGTGACTGACATTAAAAAAAATCAAATCAAATCACAAACTCCAAACAGCACACGTGTGCCTGTGTGCGTGCACACACACTTCCTGCACAAGTTTCATTAAGAGAGAGGCTGCTCTAAAAGCTACAGTCACAAGGAGACAAAGCCCCCAGCTTCCCTGCAACTGCCCCTAATTGCCAATTCCCTTCCAGGGAACCAGGCTGGCACAGACACCAGGGGGCACCCAAGCAGCCAGTCTGCACCCTCTGCATGAAGTAATGACCCCTCAGCAGCGTCCTCACTTGAAAATGCTTCAGAAGAGGAGATGGGGAAGAAAGGATAATACTGGGCTGGGGCCTTTGTCTCCCGGTTTTTTGGAAAGTTTGCTGGGTATTTTACCCTAAAAAAGGGACATTCATAATTTCCATAATAAAAAAAGGATGAGCCAGACCACCTCAATGCCTCTCAGAGAGGAGTTGCTAAGAAAAAAAGGCGCATTTTTCTAGAAGTCTCTGAAATGAGTTCCAATTTCAATAATAACCATATTTAATAATTTAGAAAGGCTCTCTCAGTATCAAAAACATAATGAACAAAGCTAGTGAAAGAAAAGTAGAAAATTATGAAGTGTCCCAAGAATCCTTCATCCTACAACAAAAACCCAAAACCAAATCCCACCCTCCCATGCCCCAAAAATGCCAAATTCAACTCTCCAGAGACAGACAACAAAGAGCAGCTACCAGGCCTAGGGGTGCTAACTAGCTCCTGCACTCATTCCTTCATTACCAGGACAAGGATCCTGCACCATCTCCTCCTACTGCTGTTTTCGTGCTGGGTGGCTCAGCGAGTGCACCAGGGACAATGCTGGGCAGAGCTGTACACTCACCCACTGCACTGCTGCCTGATCTTCCACAGGCACTGAGGCAGGCCACACACCCAAGCTGTGCCATTCTATGTACTTGGCACAGGCACTGTACTGGCACTGTAGAGCTTGTACACAGGCCAAACAGAAAATGCCAGCCCAGCAAGCCAGTGAACTGCAGATCAGCCACTCAAGTGAGTAGGCCAAATAGGCCAGCAAAGGATTCTTCTAAAAATCCTTTGTCTGCCCTTTCTTCTCTGCTGTCCTGAAGTCCATCCTCCATTTCCTGAATTTTGGAGAGTGGATGGAGCTTGACACTCTCTTCTTCCAAACCATCCTCCCCAAAGCCAGCAGGAACAGTTGAACGGGACACACAGAACTATAGAGGGGTGGCACACGGGGAAGTCCAGGCAAGCTGCGATCCCCACATCCAACCACAGCTCTGCTCAGCACCCCCATCCCAAAGCCTGCGAGGCTGTGATCAGGCCCCACAGCAGCACAGGGACATAGACAGAACAAAGCCATAAGCTGAAACAGAGTGGCACAAGCAGCACTCAGGTAGGGGTTTGGGAGGAGAAGGGGAGAGGACAAAATCAAAATTAAACCAAACAATAAAAAAAATAGTGGTTGGGGAAGATACCATGGACGTCTGCACTGGGGGTGTTTCTTTTGCAGTGCTTACTATACTGGTTTTGTTGTTGCTCTGTGGCTAAGACAGAAAAACATGGTTTTAGTTCTCCTGCTGGGCAGCAGAGGCAGCAAGAAAATTACAGTATTGCTTCAACCCCAACCATCTCTTCAGACCCGACCCTCCCCACAGGCTCAATCACCAAGAAGAGGGAGGAAGGAGGAGTGCTGCTTGGGTTGCTGGACATCATCCTTCCCCCAGAGGCAACAGAAGTTGTAAGGGATGTACCAAAATCCAAATGTGAATGGACTGCTAGTGCTATAAGGAAGGAAAACAGAAGGCAAAATGGCAGCAGCCCAAAGGGGTGGGGAGAATCGTGCAATGAGCACTAATAAAAATATCTGGTGAATATCTGGTGAAGGAGAATGAGAGATGGCAGCTGTCCTGAGAGAAAGAGACTACAGAAGTGAGAGACATACAATAGTCATGATCTCAAACAGGGTACAAATGGGATTCAAGTTTGAGGTGTCCCAAAGTATACAGAAACAGTTCTAGGTATGTGATAATGCTGAGAGTTCCAAGGAATCTATTGATCCAAGTAAAAGTGTGGTCAGCCCTAGAAAAGGTAGAGAAAAGGTAATGTGTGATATGTTGTATCCCTGCTGTGACCTGAACAAAGAGATTTCAGGACCAAAATATTGAAAGGAATGGGATTGGGACATAAGGAAAAGGCCATATAATTCCATAAGCAGGAAGTTCTATGGATGGTGCCCAGCAGCTTTTCATCTTTCCCCTCTTCAGACTCTCTTGTAGCTGTGGTAGAAGAATAAAATCTCCATCTTCTGCATTCAGTACAGCACAACAGTGAGGCCTTCCCCAGCTTGATGAAAAGAAGCATCCCATTGAGTCATGTACATCAGGAATGAGCCAAGTCTATGTTTGTAGGAAACCAAACCAGTGCCCATAAGTATAGAGTTCCTAGCCCACAAATCCAGCCCACACGAGGCTATGTCTCTTTTGCTGCTAGATGCCAGCAGCAAGGTCAAAATTGGCACTGCAGGAGCCTCGCTCACACTCTGTAGTGTCCAGATCAGGGCACCCGATGGGAGCTCACCATAGTGTGCCCGCCTTGCAGTGGCTCTCTATCCCACTCAGGGAATGCAAACTCATGCTGCAAAACATCAGGCCCTCATCACCACACCACAAACACCACAAAGAATGGAGAAGTCAAATGCTAAGCTGGAAAACATCTGCCAAAGGTATAATTATGTCAACCAGTGACAGATCTTATAAGACTGAGACTTAAACACCTGCTAACAATTTGTTTCTTCTTCACAAGCAACGTGTCTTGGCTTAACTATCCCTTTTGGAGAGGGAGAGAGGAGAAACAAAAGAGGAAGAGGGTCAGGTGGAAGGGGAAAGAAGTAGAAGAGAGAGAGGCAGGAATGAACTCTTTAGAACTCCATGGGGAAAAAAAGAACATATACACTCAAACTCCAAACTAAGAAAGGATAAATACCACAGAAATTACAATTTGCTGCCTCTTTATATAAATCCCTTCATTGTCCTAAGACTCTGGACTTCCAAGAGTTTTGTTTTATGCATGTATTTCCAGCGTGATGGCAGAAGAGATGATAGGTCACTGTGGATGTCAAAGAGGAGCAGATCAACCTGAAAAAATTAATCCCAAGCTATTTTGTGGCACAAACACAATCAAACTCCTGACAATGGTCCACCCCTCCACACAACACTGAGGCTCTTGTACTTCTTCAGAAACAGTGATCCTAATGCAGAGATCTATCTTCCAAACCTCTTCCAGTGAGAGGAATGTAACCCATTTTTCTTAGTCCACTGGGATAAGAAGATAAAATTAGCATGAAAGAAGCTATACAAAAATAATTCCCGTGTTTTGGAAGGCTTTATAACTAAGGCCAAATGAGGAAAAAAACCCCAAAAACCAAACCAAACCAAAACAACAACAGCAAAAAAAAAAAAAATCAGCAACCCCCCCCAAAAACATGACAACAACAACAAAAAAAACTGAAACCAACCAAAATCTAAACAAACATCCAGGCAGCCACTGTTCCAAAAAAAGCTGACAACAGCCTGTTAGGAGTGTTATGTTGCCTTATAAAGTGCAAACCCCCACACACCCAAAGCAGCCTACCCTCCAGTCTGCTGAGCACTCATCTCACCTGTGATATTCTTCCCCTGGCAGTGGGCTGAAGAAGACCAAGTATCATGTTTGCTAGTCCAGAATTGGATAGCATTTTACTACAGGATAGTGTCCCAATGAAATTAGAGGCAGCTTAGCCTGCACATTTTTCACAGCTCTTTCTCAGGTGAAGGAAGGTATCTGACAGATTGAGCTTCCGGTGTACACACTCATATCCTGTGGCCATCTAACCAACTGCTCTTCCCTGGAAAAAGCCTTCCCTTCCCAGAAGTGCAGGCAGCACAGCCAACTCTTACCCCTCCTTCCCCCCTGCTGCAAGACAACATCAGTCACTGGCCAGGGTACAATCGTTGGTAATTCTGTACAACTCAAGTTAAAAGAGGCCAATTCACCTAAAAAGGTGCTAGGCCCTTCTTAAGGTCTGTAACGTGATTAGTTTTGGCACAGAAGTTGGCAACATTTCCTGAGCTCGACAAGAGACAGACAGGCACAAACAACACAGAGGGTGCAAGAGAAAGAAAACAGGCCAGTGCTCATATCATAGGGACACACACATGTAGCCCTAAAATAAAGTAACTACCAACACATGGGCTGTCTCTGGGTGTTCAGCCACTTTCACTGCTTCCTTGTTTTCAGAGGCTGATGCTTACATGGTTTACATATCCCAGCTGCTTTAAAACAATAGGCAAAGGGAATTTAAGTACTGCTGGCAGTGGGCAGAAAAGAAGGGCAAGAAAGGCACAGTGAATTTCTGCCCTGCATAAAGGCAGGGCTGGTGAAAAGTTAGTCACTCACTTCAGGTTTTCAAAGCAGTACTTTGGGATTACTTTATTTGTGGGTTTTTTTTAGACAGTTCTAAGGTGCCATTGAAGGAAGAATAGGAGAAGTATCTTCCAGGTAGTAATACAGAAACAATTATTCTGCTTTCTTGGTACTGTAACATTCCCACTTCTACCCGAAACAGGGGAGAAATATTTTCTGTTATTTTTCTGTGCATAGGAGATAATATAATACTTATTTTTTGTACTTTAGTTACTGTTCATACCTTGGTGTCAAAGTGTGTCATTGGGCTGTGTATGACTTCTGACAATATGACACTGGCCAATTTCCTCTTTGGATCCTTGAGAGTGGATTTGACTACTTTTTTGACAAATTCTATAAATGTCAAACACCTTGATGGATGAAAAAGGAAATGAACAGGACAGGGGAGGTAGTTACTGGGTATTTGGTAATGCTGGGATACATAAACAAGATCAGGACAAAAGGAAGTTTTGCATTATAAAGGCTCTGACAAACCTTTTCAGTAAGTATGCTAAAAAAAGAAGTGACTGGCAGCTCTGAGCTGCCCAGTGGTACTGTGCCCACACATTCCATCACAACAGTGGAGCCCCATCAGTCTCTGCCACATTTGGAGTGACTCCCAGTTTGTTCTACACTGCAAGGCTCCTATCAAGGATGACAGCACCAACACCAGGCAAAGCACCTGCTCCTCTTTTTGGCACCTCTGCAACAGAATGACAAAGCCTCGTGTCCAGGCAAGGCACACACCTGCTCTGCTGAGCCCAGGAGAACCACTACCTTTTTTTGTTTCACACTTGGAGCAGGCAAAGTCAAACTGTGTTGCCAGCAGTTGGATTTTCTGCACAAAATGGGAGCTGTATGTGGCCAGAGGATCACAGAGCCTTTTTTGTGAGGATGTGGACCCTTGAGTGCACACTGATCCCCCCTGCCACCCCCCTGCACAGACATGCTATGTAGGGTGATGAGCACAAGCCGAGCGTGCATGGCATGGAAATGGCGGAGGCACGAATCGCAGGCAGCTTACGGGAGGTGCTCACCATCAAATGCACACTGGAGCTCGACTTCCTTTTCTGGACACATCATTGAGAGAGGGAAAGAGAAGGGAAGAGAGGAGATGAGAAGAAAAGCACAGAAACTATTCACACTTTGGTGTGCCAGCAAGGACCCCCCTGCCAATAATGCTCCCCTGAGGCAGGTATAAGCAGCAGCAGAAATGCACAGACACAGAAAAAAGGAACAGAGAGAGAAGTCACCGTTAAGGCACATGACTACACACCAGGGGAAAGGGCAGGGCTGAAGACCCCCATCCCCTCAAACACTGAGGTCAGAATATAGGTGCCCCACACATTAATATAAGGAAAGAATAGATAGCAATATATATGCACAAGACACAAGGGATACAAGGGGGTGTCTCTCTGTGGTCTCCCACCTCAGAAAACAGGGTGGTTTCCCCAGCCAAACTGAAGAGGTAGGCAGAAACCCCCTGTGTGTTCACATTTGGAAGATGCAGAAGTGTGTTTGCAACTCAAATTAGAGGGTAGAGAGGAGGCCACAATGCAAAGGCACACACAGGGGCTAAAGGAAGAAGAGGGAACTTGAGTGCATAGCATAGCATAAGAGAAAGGCTCTCACATAGAATTTGGGGCTGATTGGAGAGGTAAGGTGCACTAATGCTCAAACAAGAAAGACAGAAGCACTCAACAGCCAGAACACTTTGCACTCTCAGATATTGGGAGAACAGATTCAAACACTACTCAGCCTTCTTGGACTCTACACTTGCTCAATGGCATCTTCAGTCATCTTCAAAGACACCTTCACACCAAACTGCACTCTCCAGTACATGAGACTCAGCATGCACTTCCCTCCTCTTTCACTAAACTCTTAGTGTCCTCTGGTTCAAGCTGAGCCTGGCAAGTCTTTCAGCATTACAATGCTACACCTTCCCCTTGCTGTCTCCACGTACATTTTCCATCTGCCCTTCTCCTTCAGTACTATCTAGGCTATTTCTCTGTTGCTTACTACAGTCTAGCCAACAGAGTGGTATAGGACAGCACACCTCACATCAGTCCAAACCCACCATGGCATGGGCTCAGTCCTGCAGCTCTGGACTCCTGCACATTACCACAGCACCCCCTGGAGCAGCCTGTGAACACACAACAGGCCAGGGAGTTGGAGCTCCCCACTTCATACACTTACTGAGCCTTCACAGCCCCTACCTTGAATATTGCCTTCATGCCTGCTACCCTCACATCGCAGCTCAAGCACACACAGACTGGCATGTCTTTGAAAGCAGAAGTGCCCAGGTTCACCTCATGCCCAGAAGCACATTCCTCATCACACCATACAGTCACATAGCACTGCATGAACAGACTCAAACTAGCAAAGTTTCTGCCTCATCTGATCTGTAATTCCAGTACAGACAGACTCTGATCTGTTCAGCGTTTCTCTCGCTAATCCTCCACTTCATGAAGGCACAACACAGGGCTTACCATTACATGGTTTACAAATTTGTGTTTCCTCTCATTTCTTTCAGGACAATTTAGCTTCTCCAAAGGCTTTTCCTCAAGCTAGAACTAAAATAGCATGTACTAGCAATGCATGAATATAATGCTTAGACTGCCATCAACAGAGAAATCTTTGTACCCCATCACAACAGGGAATTTTTAACTGGGAAAAGTGGAAATTCATACCAATGAAAAACTTCAGTTTTTACTTTTAATGTATCCTGTAAGTTGCAGCAGACAAAAGATACTATATGGATACTGAGGTAAACCTATCTCTGAGAAAGATAGCCTCATTTGAAATTCATACAGACTTCCAGTAAGTTACAAAACAAAATAGGGACAGAAAATATTAAGATATAAGCAAAAGTCCAATATGAAAAGAATCAACCAAGCCATGAAGAAAACAAAGACCCTCCTACACAGTGGCACAAGTAACACTGACACAGGAGGAAACAGAACTCTGCAGATCAGAACTTAATTAGAGTACAAACTAAATTTAAAACAGTCTTAGTCTATTACAGGGCCTGATGTACTGTAGAAATCCCAGAAAGCACATTATTACGGCTATTATAATAACATAGGGAAGAAAAGCTAGGTTGGCAGTATGAAAAGGGAAGAGAGTGAGGTCTGTGTTATAACCAGAGCATGAAAGCACTACTAAAACACAAGTCAGGTTAGATAATGCCAACGTGAGGCACTGGCAGTAAGTGCTAAAGCATCAAAAATTATTAAGTCAAATAATATACAAAGAAGTTACTGAAACCAGATCAATCTCCCAATACATCTTAACAGCTGCATCAGAACCATCTATTGCTACCTTCCCAAGGTGACTAGCTGAGTGAGCAAAGCTCTTTGTTCTTCTTGTAATGTGACTGCAACTCAGCAAAGTAAATAATAGAACAGAAGCTTAATTGTAGAGTTCTCTTTCCCTTTCATAACACAGATACATCTCTAAGAACTACTAGGCAGGGCAGAGATGTCCCAGGGAATGAAAAAAAAATTGTTAAAGGGAGACACAGCCTATGGTAAAATACCTCACTGATCACTTTAAGAGCTTCCCTACACCTGAGTAACAAAACAATCTCTCAAAGCAGTAAAGACAACAAACCTAGGGATGAATGCTTGTCACAGTTCTATTTTACTATGTGTGTGAATTTTAGGTGTTCATCTTGAAAGAGAAGGAGATTCTCTACAGTGAAACTTAAAGTAAGGTCTTGCTTTAGGTAACAATCAACAGAAGTCAGCAGGTGACAGAAGACAATCTGAAGAATCACTTTCTCCTCAGCATGGCAGCAATACTAGAAATGGTGAGCATAAATAATTCCACAGCACTTACCAAAACATACTATAAGAAGTAGAGTGATTCCAAGCAAGGTCCCATTCACAGTCCTGGGAATTTAACATGGCTATTTTTTTTTTATGACAGCTTTCTGTGTTTCCATCTTGTACATGCAGTTCTACCCCAGCCTGTAGTGACAGTATTTATGTTAAAATACCATGCTTACAGCAACTCATATTCCTATGGAGAGTATAGTCATTTCAGAACTTAAGGTAGGAAAAAAATGTTGAACTAAAAGCAGATCATCATAGTGAGAGTCATCTTGAACCAGCAAATTTGAGGTTCTATTTCTACCTCTGCTTTAGCCCTTTTGTGTGATGCTGAGCAAATAATTTAATCTTTGTCAATCCATCTTCTCTCTTGCCCTTTTGTCAGCTTGTCTATTTAAATTGTAAGCTAAGAGGCAGGGATTTTCTGCTTAGCCATCACTAGCTAAGCACACTGGACTCTTGATCTCTGTTGGTGTTTCTAGGCATTACAACAATGCAGTGAAAAACTGAATGTATCAAAGGTGGATATAATGTGCTACTGGATGTCAGCACTTAAACAGATCTGAAGTACTCTCCAGGTGTCTAGTATAACAGAGTTCAGCACAAAACTCTGCTGTTCAGATGAACTTGGGTTATCCCTGTTTAGCTTAATCATAAACAATCTTTAAACAGTATGGCTTTAAGATTATAACAAGTCTAGATACAGAGATAGGAGCATTAACTCCTGTTGGTCACTGTGTGAATGTTACTTGATCCCTGCAGATTTTATAGGCTGCTTCACCTTGCTACTGTGCCTTCCCTGCTTAAGGCATGCTTTCACCAACTGCTTCCCAGCAGCCTTGCCAGTTTACAGAGCATCCTTCCTTCCCCACATACTCTTTTCTGGGCAAAGGAAGGGAAAGCTGGTACATTTCAGGCATAAAATGTACACTTACTACAATATTCCTTACCAACAGAAGAACAATTGGTATTTGGTACCTCTTTGCAGTTATGTATCTATATGGCAGATTTTAGAATATTAACCTTGTAAATCAAATAAATGGATTTTTCCTCTTTCAGTTGAGTTCTCCTTTCAGTTGTGCTATTCAGATTTTACAGGGAAGGAAAACAGTACATGTGGAAGAAAGGCAAGGTAGAAAATTAACAGACTTGACAGAGCATTGCAAGTGAATCCCACAGCATGCTTCTCAATTTACTATCTATTTAGAGTGTTAACAGTAGGCCTGAGGAACATTATTCATGTATTTTTGTAAATCGTAGTCACAAGCCCAAGTGGTCAGAAGTAAACAAGAAAGAGAAAAAGAAACTGGCTAAGAGAAGGACCTATTTAAAAATAATTACAGTTACATGCTTAACTGAAAATAAGACTTTGTGCATTAAAAAATTCTGATTATAGAAATGGATCTTACAGGCCCTGCTAGAACTGGAAACACACACACACACTCTCACACTAGCAGGAAGTGAAATACCCCTTTGGAAAAAAGGGAACACAACCCTCTTTGAAATTATACCCAGAGACAAAAAAAATCGGCAGTATGACTGTAACACTAACTACAGGGAGCCCAGACCCTGACTAGCTTTGAAGAAGGACACAGCATAAAGTGTCCTTAATCTTCATACAGGTGTTTGCCCAACCCACTCCTAAACCCCTCTCTCACCTTGCAGTAGATGGCAACTCCAGATTACAGTCAGAAAGGGGAACAAGAAAGCAAATAAATTTGATTTGAAACTATCTAAAATAAATTTTAAAATGGTAGATGCACAATGTTGCTCATAAATTAAGAATCTTTAAAAAATACCTGGGACCTACAGTGATGACCACAAGATATGTGGTATTTTACAGGGGCTCTGCAACTCGTCACTCAGTATCTTCTAGCCTCACTTTCTGGATTTGAAAGCAGAAAACCATATTCCTTGGGGATGAAACTTGGGCCTTCCTGCTGCTACTCCAACAGCTTGGATCCAAATTCTGCTTGAAGAAAATGAGTGCAGCACTACTGTTTGGTGAGCAGGCAGAATTTAAGATTCAAGGCAGTTTAAATCATTCATTATTTAAGATAATGGAAAAGTTCTCAAGTGCCAAGCTGATGAAATATCTACCAATTAGCAGAATTAGTACTTGAAATAGAAGCAACAGTGCAAAATGAAAACCAGGAATGCTTCAAATAAAATTTGGAAAGGAATTTGCTAGAGGAGAGGGTCATATCCATGGAAATTTATCAAAACAACCCCCAGTGTGGACACACTAGAACTGGAATTAAAAAAAAAAGTCTCTTTCCTGTCCTCCCCTCATGATTTAAGCTTCTCTCACTGCATTCCAAAATAGTCTGATCCAAGTAAAATGCAGGTATCCTCATTGCTTTAGCGCTAAACTTTCTTCAGTGAAAGATTTGACCCTACTGCTAGAGAAACAAAAATTGTGTCTTTTTTTTTAAATGTATCAGCTCAACACAACTCACACTAGATGCTCACATCACCACGTATGACTCTTAAATCATCTCTCTCATTTATGCTAAGTCAGCAAGTACATGCTGTACCTTGCATCAGAAATTCACCAACACACATTTTCATGGAGTTATTGGGAATAAAGCATGAGAAAGATGTCTATGTCTCACTCAAGCTTGTGTAATACTATGTAATAGAAATTCCTACTATGCTTGTCAAACAATGCGGAATTCTAGCACAGATAGCTCTGAATACCAGCCAAAAAAAGGGCAAAGTTACCTTGAACAGAGAAAAAAAAATAACACAAACTGGTGGTGCTTTTTTCTCAATGTCTTGAAAGCCATTAAGTCTTACACTAGTGTAATAATCTATTTGTGGAAGAAATACTCTTTCCATTGTTATCTACTTTGTGGATATCTGTGACAACAGTCTTATGGTGCATAGTCACCCTGGATCAGATAAAATCAATGAAGAAACTGAAACATATTTTCTCTCAAACCTCCATAAAGAGTTGATTTCCAAGAAGGTTGCAAGAGACAAGCAAACAGAAAACTCAACAATCAAAAAAAACAGTCTTCTTATTTGGAGGAAACATGAGAAACAGACTAACCAGATGGCATGTGGTCAGCAGCAGACTACAGTTAAAACTACAGCATGCATTGCTTGTTCCAAACCTACGTCTGATGTAGAATAATTTATATAGGAAGTGGGAGTGAAAAGGATACCACAAAGCTAAAAATCTGGTTGGTGTTCAAGCCACGGTATTTGTGCTCTGCACTCCTGAGCAGAAAATCATCATTTGCCACAAGGAAGACCAGATGCTCTTACCTCAACCCGACACTGGCACAAGTTGCTTGTTAGAACTGTACAGGGTGAGAAAGTGAGTGGAGCTAAAATTACAAGTTTCCTGCATAAGGAGCAACATATGACAAGTATGCTGGTCACAATGGTGAGGCCACCAACCAGACAGTGACCAGCACAAAGTCTGTCCCAGCAGTCAATGGGCCAGTACTGCTCCAACAAGAAAATGGACACGGTAAAAGTCTACACATCTAATGGGATGCAGCACCCACTACAGTAGGGCAAGGAAAGAGATAAGCATGTAGACACAGAAATCCTACAACAGAACTGTTAAGGATGTCCTACAAACACACACAGACCATTATACACTCTCTGTCTTGTCCAAGCTTAGCACTGGGAAAAACAAGTTGTACTTTTAAAAGTCTGTATTACTGCGCAGAAGAGTAACTCAAAACAGGAGCTTTAATAAGAAATACATGATTTATTTTTTAGTTCTAACACTTAGTGAAATGAGGACTCAAAATCCATACCTAAAGGTAGACACCATTTAGGGAAAATAGGAAACTTAAACATCTCTCCTGGAGGCCCTCAGCCCAGGGTGAATATGAGCAATGCACCTTGTAGACAACACTGGGGTTCACACTGCAAAGCCAGACTGCTGTAACACTTTGGAGGGGGCAAGCTGCATGCAGACTCTTGACTGCAGGTCTCCAGTGTCCTGCAGAAGCAGTGGTTTCCAGAGGACAATCTCATTCACCATGAACAGAGAATATTATACTCTCTTAATATACCTTCCACTTTATCAAAATATTCAATTACACATACTAGAAACAACATATACAGCAAAGGGCTGAAGAAAAGTAAATCCAGAATTATCCTTTTCACAGAAAACATTGTGTAGTCTATAAATCAAGTACCACAAGCCTTCTATGGAGCTGGAAGGTTCTAACATACAGGGTGTCCTTGTAACTACATTACCAGGAAGTTGTGCTTCAAGATTTAGGTGTACATCCTTTGTCCATTTGTTGAATACTTTAACCCAAGATGTGACACTCCCAGAAGGCTTGTTAGAAATCAAGAATCCTAAGAAGAAAGCCTTTTTTTTCGAGAGAGGTAACAAAGCTATGTAGACATGTTGATACCTGCTGTTTTTCCAATTACTTCTCCCCTGCCTCATTGGGATTTTGAAGCAAGCACCTGTTGGTTTTCACAACATTTGGGATAATCCATTCATATTCATAATCCACTGAAATTCTACTGTTATGTTTAAATTATCAACAGATGCAACAACTCTAACACACTTGTTGTATAAGTGTGCATATGTTCAATGCATGTCTGTACAAGAAGCAGGCTAGTGCAATGGCCAAAAGCTCACTCTTGCAGACACATTTTAAAGACAAGAACCCTAGGGCAGGAACAGCATTTTCACAGAGCATTTTGATAAAAAAAAATAAACAAACTCCAAAAACTGGATGTCAATAGGGCAGAATACTGCAGAACTGTAAGAATGCATGTTTCATTAGAGCAGTCCCCGAAACAAACACAACTCTTCTGAAAACACCTCTTTTCCCAGCAGCCTGCTTGTACTGTGAGCCCTCTGGGAACAAAGCCTCATTAAAATGGAAAAGGGCACAGAGAGCAGGAGAGAGCAAGTGTGCTGGTCCTACAGTGTGAATGTCAGCCCCCCAGCATGGGGAGAATGAAGATTCCCACAGCGCTAAACCAGAAGATGAACTGTTCCACCTAAGAGTTGTGGAAAAAGTTTGGACTTCAAAGGAAAATGCAAGCAAATAAATGCAGCTCTTCCTTTCCATGTAGAGGACAATTACCCTTCAGAACAGTTGGGGGAGACGATGCTCTAGCCTGTAACTGTCTCTCACCAGTATCAGATGGTAAAGGGCTGCTGCCTGCAAAAACAGAACCTTGGCAAGGGACTGTGTGACCTCCAGTAGTAAATGATGACCATGCAACACAAAGAGTGACATTGAAGTGGGGAAAAAATAATTCCCTTCAGAAGGGAACAGGAGAGTGCCTCAACTTCAGGCACATGAACTGAATTTTTACACAATCCTCAGTTTCCATTCTGTCCAAACATGAACATTTGGAGGCTCCTCCTTCCCCACCCTTCTTCCCAGCTCTACCTTCAGCATCTGTCCAAGTGATGCCCAAGGAATTTCCATGGGGTCTGTTGGGTATATCAGTCACTCACAATTGATCTGTGCAATATTCATAGTCAGAAGCACTGAACAGAACAGACTAATTAGAGGCATGTGTCACAACTGAGCAAGTCCTTGGTCTTTCTAATCCAGTGTGGACTAGTTCTCCATACATCACAGAAAGGGGAAAAGGAATTCCTGCTGCTGCAACAGTGCACTTAGCTAGTTATGCATGTAAGGGACACTAAGATCCCACCCAGGGTTCCATAACAGGACACTGATTATAGCAATCCCAGCCACAGGACAGGGCTGTGATTTTACCCTGGAAGGGGACAGGCACCAGAGAGAGTGGCTGCCTTCTGTTCAGATGGTGGAAGAGACAGTGAAATGGCAAAGTAATAACTTACCTTCACTCCATCCGACTTCTTGTTCAGCAGGCTTTTGGCAGCTGTGGAGAGAAGCAGAAGTAGGTCAGATTTTGGTTTCAAGACTATCTTCTCTCTCTCTCTCTCCCCCCTCACTTCCCTCAAAAATGCATGAAACTGCAGAAGGACAACCATCCTGCTAATTCCTCTCTAGCAGCAAGAGACCTGGAAAACAGAACAAGTCACTCATCAAATTCATCCTGATAGCAGAAGGTTATCTATCCTATCGTTCACCTATTCAGGCAAAATACTACCACTTTCACCACCTCAAGAAGACCAAGTCTCAAATGGTAATTTAGAGCTTCTCTGCCAATCCTCCATTCACACACTGTGACCCCATCCAGAAGTATCAGCAGTTACAGGGGGAAAAGCTTAAGAAACCTGTCTGATTTTTGCAACAGGAAAAAGGCTGCACCTGTAAGTGCAGCCATTCACATAACAGACATGGTTTATAAAGAGGGTGCTGATAACACAGAAGCATTTTAATTGCTTTTATTCACAGTTTCTCTGGGGATAGCTGGAGAACTAAAAAAAAGGGACTGAAAAAGTGCAAAAGGCAGTATCTGAAAACTGTTAGAAAAAGGAAGAATGGCAAAAGAGACAGGGAACTAGGCTGAATTTCTTAATTGAAAGATAAAGATGCTCTGCTGTGCTCAACTTGAACAAGTGGCACTACCAATGAAACTACAAGAATGATAAGCACAGAGAGCCCACAACAAATGGCTGGCAGAAGGCACACTTGGGAGTGATGGAGGAGCTGCTCCATCTATTATAGCAAAGTGGTATATTAACAATGACTGCCAACAGCAAGACCTCATCTACAACTTCAACATATATAAACCATTTCTTGTCTACTTATGAAAGATGTATTCAGTTCTATCAACTTCTGTAAACAGCATGCAAGACAACTACTGTATCTACACATGCTATGGCTCTCCTGAGCAGCTGCTGGGAAGCTTATGGATCTGGGAAGCTGGGTTTTAGGTACAGCAAAGATGAGGCCTAGGGAAAAGGCAAGTCCTAAGACAATGCTCACATGACTGTTGAAATGTTGGAATGTTCCATTCCCAAAGACATACTGACCAACTTTCATAGAGGGCTCAGTGTCTCTAGAAGCAGCAATGTTAGGCAAAAAAGATTTTTGCAATACCTAAGCAAATTTTATGTCAACCGCATTTTCCATCCTGCCTTCCCTACAAGACCCTACGGATATGGATTAACTACACAATATTAGCTGATCTGATGCAAATGACTACAGCATCTCCTCCCAACAAAGAGGTGGCACCCCATTTAAGCTTACCAGAATCTTTGGTTTCCTAATTCTACTCTCTAATGCAAGTATAAAGCTAGATTACAAATTTGTTTTTATTACAGCTCTCAGAAACCAAGAACATTGGAAGAACCTCATGCAGAGCTTTTCTGAGTGAGTGTCAAAACACAGTGTTTCAATGTGCACACATGAAGGTGGACAAAGCAACTCATCTGCCCTGCAACAGTCCCTTTTCTGAGTGTACACATATTAAAGCATTGCAAGACTGCAAGACAAGTAAGTCTTGCCACCCTCAAGGCATGACAAAGGCTAGCTTGATTCCACATGTAAGTGAGAAGGAGAACAATGTGACTATGGGGTCAAAAGGGGCCCAGCATTCATTCCACACATGCATCAAGGTATCTCACACAACAACTGCTGAAAACAAGAAACTGTTATGATCTTACAACACTTCAGAAGGAGTAAAGGATTCTGAAACTTAACAAATATGCCAAATGGAACATCCTTGAAGTGAAAAACAAAAACAAAAAAACAACCAAAACCACCATAAGAGAAGCAAAATAGTACCACCATATGTTCTGGGAACATCCCAGAGACAAGCAGGGAAGCAACATTTTTCACACTTTCTGCAGTTTTCCCACAACCTCACATTTGTCTTTGTGAACAGAAGACAGCTGAAATCATGTTCTACAACGTTAAAGCAAATTCAGCTGAGAGTCCCTGTGTGCAGCCCAGCACTATGTAATGTTGATCCATGTTCTCTGGTGCAGTCTGCCCATCCAGCCTCCTTCCCTGATCGTCCCTCTGCATGGCACACACTGCTCTCCCATAGGCCTGACAGCATCCCAGCACTGTAGAAAGAAACTTGGTCTGTGGTGTATTTGGTTCATGTGGTTTATAAACACTGTGGTTTATAAAGACAGCTGGAGAGCCCATGAAACGCATTTACACACAAAGATGACTCAAGACACCTCAGACACCAGGGAAGCATGCAGGTCTACCCACAGAAATACAACACAGAAATAAAAGGGGATGCAAGAGGAATTTCTGCACAAGCAACACAGAAGACTTTCTGTTACGACAATCCTTTAAGAAGACAGGCAGATTAGCAAAGAGACAACAGGAGGGGAAAAATCCAAAGACACATGCAAGCAGATTGTTTACTGTTCCTGAAACGGTCTTGTACCAAAGCTTTCCAGTCATGAGATGCTAATATTAATTTTTTCTATCTTTCCCATTTCCTCTACATGTTAAAGGGATTAAATTCCCTCTTCTCTTAGCTTCTAGAAGTTAAGAGCTCTTCTAGAATAAAGAAACATGAAAGCACATGCTGTTAACCCAGTAACTTAAAAACACAATTCTGTTCCTGGCCTAACAAGACACTCTTCATTTAAACTCTGAAGAGAAACACAAAAGGCCTCTCCTGCACATACCCCTCCTTCTTCCCACATTTCTCAGGTCTGGCCTCCATAGTAAACAGCCTGGGCTCTGGACCATGCTCCTGGCAGAAACACAAATCCCTAAAGCTGAACTCATTAGCAATAAACACCGGACACTCTGCATGTAGCAGAGCCAAGGGGGGCTGAAGAGGAGCTACTCCAAAGACAGCCACAGTGCCTTCCCCACTGCCAGCCCCACTCCTTTCCCAGAGAGAGCAACCCTTCATCCATCCTGTCCCTGGGGTTGCCCTGTCCTCAGCTGCCAGAACTCAGTTACATTTCTCACTTCAGTTAAGCTTCCAGAGAGTTCTTTTTTCGGATGTAGGAAGAACACTGAGGTTGCTTTTATTAAGTCTAACTACCTTATGATGCTAGTCTAACAAACAAGCCAGGCTCTGGTTACTAAACACGAGCATTTATGCCCGAAGAATTCTGGACTTTACTGAGAGTTGATAAAATAAAAATTGTATCATACCAAGACAGAATTCTCAATTCAGAATGACACAGAATTGCAGCTAGTCATTCTCATATTCTCAGTTCAAAGAAAGTAATATTAACTGTTTCTCAACTTCATGTCACTTCTGGGGTCACCACAAAGGAGCCAATAGTCAGTGTACAGTCACAAGAGGCATTTCTGGTTACCATCACACACAATGCCCATGAATGGAGTGTAACTTCAACAATTTATTGAGAACAAATAAAAAGTATTCACAGGGCTTTCCTGAACTTTAAAGAGAGGAACAGAGAAGTAGAAGAAATTATTCTAATAATTTACCTCCACTTTTGATGATAAATTAGACTCTCTGTCTATAGTGATACACACTTAAACGCAGTAATGAAATCCATATCACTCTACGAAGTTACTAAGCGAAATCCACTACTTTGGCAGGTCCACACTGTAATAGTTGAGCACCATTCACTAAAACCCTTACTGTTTCTTAAGAGATTTAGTAGATACAGAGAAAACACTTTAAAACAACTTAATTTTTCATTAAATGTGACTTCATCATCTGCTTGGGAAATGTGGTTTCCAGTGATGTTACATTTTTTTAGTCAAAGCTCTGCAAATACCTTAATAATTTTTCCCCCCCTCCATATTTTCATACCTTTGGATTCCTACCAGAAGATACAAAATTCTGGTCCTGAATCAATATCTACCTAACACAGTACAGTAGAAACTTCACATACATTACTCATTTCAGTTAAAGAAAAGATCTCAAATTTCAACCTGAGTATAAATATATATGTATATGTACACACACACACACACAAAACAGCAAAAATTTAGTTTCATGCTTCTGGAAGGGAGGTATAACAAGTCAGCAAAATATTTCATTACCACTTCAGTATTTGCATTATTTTCTCCTTCTTGCTCTTCAGTCAGCTAAAAAATGTCTCTGTACAGGTTACACTAAATTTGCACAGGCATACTAGGGCCTTCTTTACTTAGTTAGAAAAAACTCTGCTCCTTGAATCTGCCTCCAGCCTCTCTCAACCTCACCTATCTAGGCAAAAACCCAAACCTGCACATTGGAATGTTAATAAGGCTCTGTAGAGACATATCACGAATTCCAGTTATTGTCACACTGCCACAATAGCTCCCTCACAAAACTGACTTGAGCAAGCAGTGACAATAACCCAGAAAAAAGCTCAGCATCAGTTAAAAATAGAGGTTTTAGGCATAAGGCTTAATTACCTGCAATGTCTGCCTTAGGATCTATTTTGAATGCAGGACTTGTGCTGAACCATGTGATAAAAGTGAATTTCACAGTGTGAAAGTTTGTTGAACAGCTCCCCAAATTAACAGTTGCAATCCACTTAGGAAAACAGTATTAAGAATTTAACACAGGCCACTTGTAAGTTGTGCATAAAAATCAGCTTATGGAGAAAAGCCACTTCTCAGCATTTTGTGAAGATGGCTGCTCCTAAGATGAAAACCAGTTCTTTCCATCCTTTCACTCAGTTTATAGTAAGCTTATTTACAGAGTTTTATCTACATAAATGAGTCCAGGCACCCTTAAATATTACAGGAATCTCTAAAAACCTTGCCAACTCTCTTCTAGTAATAAATTTACATTTACTTCTCAGAAGATGATTTAGGAGTTTCTTGCATATGATCTAATCAGTTGATTTACCCGACTGCACTTCTGTATTCTGTAAGTGAATGCAGATCAGATTAGTGTTTGCTTGGATCATCTGAACACTCAAAGCCTCAAGTGAACACCCAAGTAATCCTGTGTATACCCTGGTGTGACCTTAACAATCCTACAGCAAACCTTAGATTGCACTGTTCTCTCTTGCAACTGAATTAACACCTACCAGAGTGTGGAGAGAAGCTACAAACCCCTTATTGTAACCAAGTTTCAACTTCCTGACTTATGATGAAAGGAGTGCAACTGTACCTACTTTTAACAATAGCCTACAGCTGGCCTGAGATGCAATCTTCTAAAAAGAACCACAAACAGACAATATTAAATGGCTGAATATATCATAACTGGGGAAAGGAACCGGATATCCTTTAACTTAACTGGCCTGGGGCAAAAGGCACATAGCAAGCAACAAATTACTCATGAAAGAATAGAAATGTGTGGATGGTATTGTTTTGTTTTTTTAAAAAGCAAGAATTTTTGATGGGCTAAAAAGAGAGAGAGTACTGCTACAAATTCTTTAGGAATACAATTTGTCACAGGCCTACACAGTGAAGGAACTCCATATTACAACACAGGAGATGGTAATGACAACAAGATTCAAGGAGACTTCTCATATTTCCTGCAGATAGTACAATCGTGCCTAATTAATTGATACTGGGGTCACATGAGCCTCCATTTTCCTCTTTGTTCAAAACATCTGTGAAAGAAGCTTTTAGAAGATCTCATCCCCAGGCAGGAAGAAGCTTCTCTCTTCATAAATCTAGTTCCCTGTCTGCTGGGAATGGGACTTTTAAAAACCCACAAAACAGTGTCACCCAGTTAGAGAAAATAAAAACCCCTTAAGGTCTTTAGGGAAAGAAACAAATATTATTGCTGAACCCTTCAAGGGCATTTAGATGCCTCTCATGGTAAGAAAAGTCTGAGCTCTACCCAACGTTCCCACACAAACTTTTTAACTTATTACTTTCAGTTAGCATGCATTTATTCTTTAATTCCAGCAGATGTATCTACTTCAACTGCAGCCAACAGTTGTAAAAAATAATTAAATTCAATATCTAAAAAACAATTACAATTAAAAAAAGGTCAAACTCATATTACACACAGTCCTGCAAAGAAAACAGGAGTAGATGATCTCACCCCTCTAAAAACACATAAAAACGTAAGGAATTGCTATTCTTGACAGAGGCTTTGCATCTAAATTCACAACATCTCTCTCTGGACAGCTTTTCTGAGTGTTTCATACTTGGAACCACAGTTTATATTCAAAGCAGAACTCAGTGACACTGCAAACCCTGCACTCACTGTGGGCCACCTAGGATTTCCTTTTCTTCAGCTGTTAACTGAAGTGGATCCAGCAGCTTCAGCCCCTGACACAGAGAAGAGTGAGTAGAGCAAGCTTCTTTCTCCTCAATACTAGCTCAGGGATTAAGTGGATGTATAAGTCACACACCATTAAGGAGAACCCTTCTCTGGTGGCATTTCATGTATTCAAAATCTTAGCCCCAAGACGTTTTCTTATCCAAGCACTTTGCAGCTTCATGAGAAGTGACAACATCTGCAGACTAAAAATTAATCTAAAACTTCTGTTTATAAAAAAAAAAGAATAAAACCCCTACTTCAGGATCATCAGTTAAGTGAAATAAAAACAAACTGTGTAAATAGAACAAAAACAGTTCACACCAGCAGAAGGCCCAAGAAAATGTTTAGCTCTGTACAGGCCTGCTGAAGTCCTGTCATTGTGCCATAGCTCCTCAAACAGTTATTTCAGAATCAGTCTCAGAAAACAGCATAGATTTTTAAGTCCTGTAATAGCACAATTGTGGGACAGATGAATGGATAAAATTACTGTAACCCTTTAAGGCAAAACTACGAGAAATGCAGTAAAAAGAAATTGCTGTAGCCACAAGTAATGTTGACATATTGGCATAGGTCTACCTGAAAGAACCAAGAGAAAAATGTTTGGATGTTGCTGAGGGTTGGCCCTTAATTGTAGCATGGTTTCACATAATTTTTTTATCCCCATACAGAAGGTTAAAACCACTGCCTTGAGTTCACAGAAGAATGTATGCATGAATGTGCACTTTGAATGCTGGCATGATAATTTCACAGAGATTTTCATTCCAATTACAAGTTTATTGTAACAACATCCAGAATATAAGTATTGGTATCCACCATTAGTAAATGGCCAGATAAAATTAATATACTTCCACCATCACATAATCCATATAGCAGACTTCCACTTGAAAGCAGCTGTAGTCAGGTGCAATAAAAATCTGACTCATGCATTCAATGATTGCTCTTTTAAAAGAGCAAGAAAATTACGAAGAGGGTAAAGAAAACAAAGATCCCATAAACCAAAAGCACTTACAAATAGAGGTTTTCCACCCAAATTAAAATGAACACAGATAAGACTGCATCACCTAGGTGTGCTAAGCCAAGATAATAATCTTCCAAAAAGCATGGATTTACATGTTGAGATTTGCATTTTCAGTAAATGCACTACGTAATGCAGTTGGGTGGGAGCCAGACTACCAGCTATTAAATTTAAAAGGATGAAAACCACTTCTGAGACTCCAGGAAGGAAAACTAATATCTAGACACTTCAGACCCATTTTGATGAGTCAAAGTAATACAATACCCAAATAGCTCTTGCCCCTATTCTCACCAATGTTCCTTCCCTGTCCCTGCCTCAGGTCTAAAGGAAACACTCTTACCTAATAAGAGCTCTTCACTCCTGGTTTATGATGTGAAAGCTAATGACACCAGCTAGAATTTCTCACAAGTAATTTGCTAACAAAATATCATGAGATGTTTATGTAAGCTGACTTTACTTCTGTTTTGTACCAGACTACAATACTATATGCTCCTCTCCAAACAAATAATTTCCCATTTCACACTGGTCACCAGCTCAGACAAAGTGATCACCATTACATCATGATGAACTTTCTAAAAGCATGTTTCCTCCCCTCCTACTTGACCCCAAAATGGTTAAAATATTCTCCAGCTCATTCACACAAAACAAAACCAATGAAGGGATGGGAACATTGAGGACTCACCTGAAAAATTCCGAGACACAAGCATCGTTGTGAGGATTGCACCCTGTGGGGAAGACAAAGCAGGGATAACAGAAAGTGCCACTTGAGAAAGGGGCTGGGCTGACCCACAGAGAACACAGTGCATCAGTTACCAATGCAGAGGTGTACCACTAGTACCCCTGAAGAACTAGTATCCAGGATTCCCACATGTGCCTGGCATGGGAACACTTGCAGTCCTGTCTTTCTAGAGCAGTAGCTAAATGCCAGGCAGGATAGCCTAGGAAATCTGAAATGGCACTAAGAATTAAACACATAGCTGCTTCCTAGATTTCACACAGCAGAGAGCTGCTTTGTGCACAGGCCAGAGGCTTTGCCCCAGCTGCAGGCAACTAGTAACACTAGTATTGGAAGGTGCAGAGTGTTCAGAATTAGAAGTCCCAGAACTAGCTGCTCTATTTCAATTCACTGGCAGAAAGTAGAAGGGGTGAATATGTAGCAGAAGAGACATGGGAAGCTTAGAGCTTGGAGAAAGAAACTACCCAGCTCCTCAGTGCCCTGTATGGGAGGATCACATAAGGTACTTCTCTAACACTGTACTAGTCACAAAAAAAAGTATTATTGCTAAGAAGGCACTAACCTCAAGTTCAGAGAACTAAAAACAAACTTAAGGCAAATTAAGATGTACTTACCTTTAGCTTCCTTCTAGCATTGAACTTTCTCAAGCACTCCACAGTCTCCTGCCTGTGCATCATTGATGCGACGGTGGATCGTTGCTGAAAAACAGCAACAGCAGAAGATCAAGAACATACCCACACCAAATCAGCCAGGGAAGTTCATTCCACTTGCACACAATCAAGACATTCAGGCTGACATGGCCAAGCCTCTCACCACTGCATGGCTGCAAAAAACTGTGATGGGTTCATAACCTGAGAACTTCCATAAAGACACATTAAATTGAGGCGGGCTATGATAGGGCTGCACCCAAGAAATTTATGACTGAGGTACAGGTGAGAATCAGTGCTCCCTGCCTTTCAGGCACACACAGGATTTAAGATAGTATGAAGACAAAGCCAAATGAACAAGCATCCTCATGGAGAAGTGAGTTAGAGGCACTACAGAAGAGACCTGGGCTACATTAGTTACAGTTTGAAAGGGAAATTTCAAGCAGTAAGGGAATACTCGTGAGCAGCAGCCTTTCTGGATGTGGCAACCCCTCTGAATGTATGGGCTTGACTAGCAGAGACCTTGGCATCTTTGTATCAGTATTGCAGAAACAGATTCTCAGCATGTAAGAGAAAAGGTCAGTAATTCTATTGCACCAATGCAAAAAAAATGAGTATAATCTCTATGCAGTATAATCTCTATGCAGTCCACAGCAGACTGCAAAAAGACAACTTCCCAGAAGTGTTGCAGCCATTAAGACCACAAGAGGAAATCAGAGAGTGATACTCCCAAGCATTTAGAGTACATGAGGAAGTCAGTGACTACTGCCAAAGTAGCTGTTCCTCTTACATAGAACTGCAAGCCTGAATTCCCTTTACAGGGAGAGTGGGTGAATTTCTAACCTGGCAGATAAGTGTGAACAAAGTCTCCACTAACTTTCTCTTGCTTGGAAAAAATCTGTAATACCCAAAAGAACTGTAAACTGTGTGCATATTCAGCTAGTTTCATGGGAGGTCTCTACTTTGACCACCTTTGGGTGGTCACCTACTGCAGTACACACAGCAGCATGTGGGGAGAATGCAGCCAAAGCGTCCTCAAACAACTCTGGTGGTCACTGTTCCTCCAGCCTCTTCAGCAAAGACAGTAATGTCCAGTTGCTCAATGTGTGCTTACAAGAATCAGGACACATACTTCAAAAGTTCAGTGATGCTAAGACACTCAGTGTCTCAGATAACCTTTTAAACTTTTTTAGATTTCCTACAACATTTACTTTGAGGAGACATACATATCCAGAAAGGAAACATATGCTGTGCACACAAGGCCTGCAAAGCAAAGGGAAACAACAGGCTTGACAGGAGGCAGTTTCAGTGATAGCTGACATGGCTGGGAAGTGAAATCAGACTTTCCCTAGCTCAGAGAAGGAAAGTTGCCTAAGGGAGTGGGCTATCATAATACAACTTTGGCTACAGGCATTGGGAGAAAAGTTTAATACACAGGAACTGCAGTTGATTACAAGCATGCAAGGAGAAACAAAAAAAAGAGATGCGGTCTCAGCTAGTGTGGTTTTGACTTCCAAGGAACTTGCATCATTTTACAGCAGACACTCCTGTTAGACAGATGTTCACATAAGTAACTTTAAATTGCTATCTGTTGATTCGGGGTATAAGGACACCACCACCACAGCTTCTCAAGGACAAATGAGCAAAGGAGCACACTAGATCCATCCCAGAAGTATGCTGTGGTATTACCAGAGCATTTGGTTAGACTTAGGTGAAACTATTTCATCCTGCAGAGATAAAAGTGCGCTGCCCTCCCCTACACCCACACCCAGCTGTGTTCTGGGACTTCCTTGCCAACTTTGCAAAAGACAAAAAATACTTATGTGTGAGGTCTGGCAAGGCAGAAACTACATACACAGAACAGCAAAAGATTTTTTGCTGATTTCAAGTTTACAGCCAGTTAAGCTGCAGCATAGCAGAAATGTCCCAAATATTGCAAGGTGCTATGCCATAAACTGAAGCAGAGATGAAGAACAAAATGGTCCTAAAATTTTTGTCTGATGCCAAATTCCATTTGACATTTTAGGATGCTATGGATTAGAGAAGATATGGGAAAAAAACAGAAACTGTGGACACTGACAAAATTCTAAAAGAATAAGGGCATTTTTTTATTACTGTGGCAATAAAAAGCACCACAGCATGACAAAGTTGGCTTGTTAAGGGTCAGTATCCAAAAAAAAATATTATAACCTGAAATACTTTAAATATGCTGGGTCCTTCAAATCTTCCTGGAATGTCCATTCAAGGTAAACCACAAATCAGCCTGTAATAAGGAGAACACTTACACAAACCCATGGGTGTTTGAGAGCCTGGTCAGCTGTGATGCGCTTTGCTGGGTTTATCGTCAGCATCTGGTTGATCAAATTCTTGGCTTCGGGAGTCACAGTGTCCCACTCAGGTGATGGGAACTAAAAGAGGAAGAAGGAACAGATAATGAACTGAATAGAAATATCTTCTACTAGCAGAAGAGATTCTCCCCTACTACACAGCTAAATTCCAGACTTTGTCCTTTTGATACCAGGGCTAACACATTTGCAAAGCCCACCAATTTTTGTGAAAACCCATACTGAACAAAAATCATCCAGAATCCAGCAAATGAATGGTACCAGACAATAGGACACACCTGTACAATTCACCAGACATAAGCAAGAAGATCAAAAGTTTAAAAGCCTTTTAGGAATCACACAGACCTTTGAATTTCTTTCCCACTCAACAGTCAAAAAAGTAAAGTCAAAAAGTAAAGATCTTTTAAACTGAGTTCTTACATGAAAAACACAGGCACTATCTTTTTTTACCCCACCTGTCTCTTTCTCCAGCATGCTAAGAGCTCTAACAGTTTATAGAAAATCACAAACAGTTAACTGCAGCAAAACTGCATGAAAGCAGAACCCACTAACAGAGAACATCCCATCACGTACACCTTTCCCACCCTAAAACACAATATCCTGGAACAATACCAGTCATTTAGGTGTAGCAATCCACCAGCAAGTTGTTAGCAACCACCTACCATACCAAGATCATTACTTGGGGGGCAAGAAAGATGTAACAATGCATGGGAATACAGAAGCATGAAAACAAAGAAAAGAATTTTAATTATTTCAGCTGTGATCATCCATGGGGGTAACTGCTTTCTGCTATAATTGCAGTAATGATAAAGATGAGATTTTACACCATCCTGTAGAGGCTTGCATGTGGTATGGATGATGGCATGCTGAGATTAAATCCTATGAATCTACTGCACAAATACAGGTGAACTTCAGAACACAAATATGCTGTTGGGGTAAAACTCCCTGTCTTTAAGTGGGAGAAAAAAAATGGATTTATGCTGAAAACATTTCCTTACAGTACTACATAATTTAGATAAGGTTTTTTCCATCTTTTTTTCTCATGCTTTTTTATCACTTTACTCAGTTGGGTCATAACAATATACCTGCTGTATTAGATTTGCATGTAATCTCATTTCTGCATTCGCAGGCATCATTAAGACATTATACAATTTGTTCTGCAAACATTGCAAGAGGATACTCAAAAATCACGATACTGAAGTCTCAAGCCAGGACACTTTCCCCACAACTGAACTGAACTCTGAAGTATTCATGGTAATGTCTTGCAAAACCCCTACCAAACAGCACAAGCAAAAAAAGAAAAAAAAATTTAAATCCACTGTTTTCACTATTGCCACTTCCTCTCTGGCCAAGGGAGAACAACAGACTGGTCCTGTGCATACAGGCCCCTTGGTGCTGGGTAAGGACACTGGGGCAAGTGCATCAGTAAAATGCAGCAGTTTTCTATCAGGCAAAATGAGGGAAGAATATACTGAAAGATAAGAATTCAAAAACAATAGATAGATAAGAAGGGATCAGCCACTTCACTCTTCATGACTTAACAGAAAGAAGTATTTAATCCCTGAAGTTCTTTGAAAATTCCCATTGATACAATTAGTGCAAAAATGCTTCAAATAAGAGCAAACAACACAAAAACTAGAGGGGCAGCAAGGCAAGAGAAGAACACAAATCCATTTAAGGCCATCAAGTACAAAGACTTTGCTTTGCTTTCACTCAGGAAGCCACTGAGCCAGGACAAGGCAGACCTTTGTTCTCACCAGCACTGCTGCTCTCACAATCTCAAGCACAGAAGCTGGGAGGTAACTGGCAGAAGGAGTCCAGCAGTACCCTCACCTTTTGGGGTTTTATTTTTGTTTAATACAAACCACAAGACAGCCTACAAAATGAACTCCCCAACTTCCTCTTGATATTCATGCCCATAGGCTTTGAGCTGGATTTCCAGGACTTCCTTCTGCCCTTTCAAGACTCTCCTTACATGGAAGAATTAATGTCAAACTTTAGTTGTAGTATCCAAACTACATATTATACCACCTTAGCTTCCCTCAGTACTAACCTCCCTGCTATTCCTCTTTCAGGCACTTTTTACACCTCAGTTTTGCCATGCTCTAAGAAGTGTTCCATGATCTGCTTGGCTTTTTTACCAGAGCCTCCAACACAATCCACCATGGTGATCCCCACCACGAAGCTGCCCTTCCAATGGTCCCCACCATTCATCGTCCATTCCATGGACTATGGCACAGAGGAGTAAAAGACCATAATTTAAGCTATTATTTTACAGAATACATCCCTAGACTTTTTATTAGGCCTTGACAAAGACAAGCTCCTTCATCCTATCTTCCCTCTACTCCACTGAAAACATTAGCATTACTAGAAGACACCATTTCCCACCCTCTGCATATCAGTGTTCTAGTGTCAGTGTTCTAGTGCCCACTGTGGTGCTTTCCACAGGTCACTTCAGTAGCCCCAGACAGGACTGTATCCCAGGCAGTGAAGACAACGAGGTGTATGAGCACATCAAACATCACTTTGCAAAGAAGCTTGGGGCCTGCTGCTGGACACCAGGTAAGATAGTGCCATGTTTTGGCTTCTACACCCATGCAGGTACTCAGCAAGAAAGTGCCCTTACGTCATAGGCTCCGGCTTTGATCTGCTGATAGAGTTTGTGCTGATCTTCATCCCAAAAGGGAGGGTACCCCACTAGTAATATGTACAGAATCACTCCTGGGAGGGAGAGACACAGATACACTATGGTTAGGCTAATGTGCCATTTATTCCTTGAGCCCCTCTTCCTTCCCTCTTGACAGTCCCCAAGGCAATGATTGCTCCATATCTTCATTTGCCATCATATTTAGCCTTCTGAGATAGCAAAATACAGTACAAATCTGTCACCTGCAGAACCTCACCCTGGCACTTCATGTTCAGCTCTTAATGCCAGTGCCAGAAGCTAGAACGAGCTGCATGATGTCCTTCTACCCTCCTCTGGCTACCATGGCTGGTGAGCCACAACTCCCAGCTGCTCTCAGAGTAAGATGAAGCCACATCACCTAAGGTTCCTGGGCAGCAAGGGACATTTGAGGAAGGACTCTGTTTTTAGATGCTTACTGTACATGGTGTTGGGACAAAAATGACATTTACAAAGCTGACACTCCTGGCCTGCAGAGAATCATTTAGTCCATGTCAGGCAACACATATATCATAAATCTTTAAACTTATCAGTCCCAGATACATTTACACTTACTTATTTGCTTTTAAAAAATGATCCTTCTCAGTATTTCATCTTCTACATAGTTAGTGTAATAGGAAATTACTACAGTTATCTGAACAACTGACTCTGCAAAGCATAGACAGGTCCTATCTTTTGAGTCTCAAACATCTGATAGATGGCCCCAGAAAAAGATTAGGAGCCAGAATCAAGTGAGTTCAGGCTTCAGTATTCATTCCATCAAGGTGCTTATCCTCAATTATGCCCTCATGTCTCCACCCCATAAGAAGGAGCACTGTGCACCCTCCCAGCAACAGGTTACAAGGAATCACTCTTTTACATGGAATGATGTTTAAGTGTAAAACATTTTGTCAGAATCTTACCACATGCCCATATGTCCACTGGCTTCCCATAAGGATCTTTTCTTAAGACTTCAGGAGAGAGGTAGCCTGGAGTACCAGCAAACCCTGCCAAAAAATGGATGCCAAGAAATACTTACAATACCCAAGCAGAAGAGATCTTGCCATATCACAAATCCACTAGTGGTAACTAACAAATTCCAAAACCTGTCTCTCCCATCCTTCATTTCATATTTGCTAGAGCTGCCTCTTCGTAAATCAACAAAAAGAGGCCAGAAGCTCCAAAACAAAACATGAAATCAGATAGGATCCAGTGCCTATGTACTGCAAGAAAAACAGAAAGAGGGACCATGTCAACCAGCTGGGCACAAACTTGTATGCCAGGCCTTATATCATTGTTACATGCAATGGCTTGGAGTTTGAAAACACAAGACATTGATGGGACACATGTAATTGCCAAGTGGTGTGGGGAGATCAGGAGAAGAAGTCATTTTCCCAGAATCTCTGTAGCATTGCAGAGTCTCAGAGCCGATTTTTAGCCTGAAAAGGTCTCATTTCTAGTTATATTTTAGCTAAACAAAGATAAGGTCAGATCCTAATTTGCCTGAGGAAGGCCAGGTCAAATGCATTTCTGTAAAGTGACCAAACAAAATTCCAGATTCTGAGCAGTAGGAAAGTTCAGATCAGGGTCTAAACTTAGCAGCTGCATTCATCTCTGACACTAACATCTATGGTAAACTGAGAAGAAAAATAAAGAAACACATAGCCATTTTTTCTGTTCTTATTTATCAGTTTTTCCTCTATTGCACCTAGGCTTGTGCCTAAGACCCAGAGGCTGTCATCCTTGAAAAAGAAACAGCCAAATACAGAGAAGTGTGCTGGAAGAGCTGAGAGAAAATACTCAGGAGGATGCAACTGAACCAGTCACCAGAAAACAGGGAAGCAAATCTGGGAAAGCTCAAACAGTCTTACCAAACCAGGCCTGCTGCTCTCCCTGCACTTCTATAGCCAGTCCGAAGTCAGCCAGTTTGACAGCAGCACCCTTACATTTACTTGCTAGTAGTAAATTCTCAGGCTGAGGAGAAGAAAGAAAAAAAGAGAGTAAGAATCAAAGACTGACATCCTTGTTAAAACCTCTCACCTAGTATTCACATCACTAAATTGCACCCGCTGACTGAATTTAGCATGCAGTACTAAACCTGTTCAGGTGAAGACACAGCAAAAGCAATGAATGGCCTTGACCTAGAGTGGCAGAAAATGGTCAAGTTTAACACAAATCATCTGGCTCCTCTGTGGGAGCCTGAGCCTCTTCCAACGCAGCCCATACATTTCATGCTGACACCAGAGGGCACTGGCAGTACAGTTCCTGCAGCACTTAAGCCAAAATTCGATTCTGCCCTCCTCAAAGAAGATAACTGGGGGGAGGGGAAAGGGGAGGGGGAGAAGAAGGGAGAGAATGCAGGAGATACAATCTGCAGTGATGTTTCTCCCCTTGAACATTACACAGTCCCCAAGGCACTGAAAAAGTAAATATGATGCTAATAAGGGTTGCCAAACACACTGCTGTAATGTAGGAAGGCATCATCTGGCTGGCAGTAGTTTTCATCCCTTACAGAAAAAGCCTCAGCCTCAAACTGGCATAAACAGCACAGCAGTGAGTATTCTTGTAAGCAATTTTTTCATGCTACACATTTACAGCAGCATCAAATATTCTGTCTTGCTACTGCTGCCATCACCTATACAAGAAGCAGCCATGTCACTTTTTCCATGTGCCAGAGACAGACTTTTGATGCTCACATTTCCACTTTGAATGAATCTCACTCAAACCATAATTCTGTTGTGTTCCAGCAGAAGGCTTTACACAACTCCAAAAACTGGACTGAGACTCGGCAGCTTCCTCTGAAGCACCAGAGCAGTGAGTCACATGGGACCCCTTGAACCCTCAAAGCCTTTAAGGTGATGGCTATTATGGCTTTGCAGGAAAATCAACTTGAAGATAGGCAGGTCAAACATGGTTTCTCATCCTATTCCTTTCTCATCTTTTGTGCAATTTGTATCAAGTTGATTTTTTAACTGAGCAGGATAGAAGCCTGGAAATCCAGAAACAGGAGCTTGTCTCAGTTTCACAAATCTGATAAAGAACTTTTTTTGCAGCTTGCTCGCTATTTTCACCCCATAGCAACTCTTTACTCCTGTTCTGCCTGACAGGCACAAGATGCTTTGCTCACTCATCTGTCTTAAAGTACTGGGCATGTGCCTTGATGAAAGGAGAAAAGCTTTCCTCAAAACAATTCTTGCCATAGGCAACATGGAAAGGCAACTGAGTCTCAGTACATTTGGATGCCACCAGCTTTTCACTATATGGCAAGAAGAAAAGATTGTGGTGATCAAGCTACACTAATGAAGATTCAACACTATAAAATAGACCCTAAAGAGAAGATCAATGAAATCTCCTGAAAATCCCTCCCAACACCAGATTGCACCTGGGCTTAGCTTGACTAAGAAAGAGGAACATTTAAGACAGACTTGTGCTAGTGTGCTAGCACTTTGTAGCTCTATTTTAGAAGCAAACACCTTAAGGCTAATGGTGCTTATCCATGTGCATGTTTGCCAACATACTGGCTGTCTCAGATTTCACATACTTTTTGGTGAGGATGGGAATGCACTCCCTAATTTCTTACAGTCTCTATAGGCAGCTCAACATTTGACATGATAGCATGTCAGCCAAAAGACAGGCTTAGGAGAGTGAGGTGCAAAAGACAAAACTTTACTTGAAGCAGGCTCTGCTGTTATTACACACTGACCCTGAAGGCCAAGCTTTTGTAAAGGAGCTAAATATTAAATAAAATGCATAGGAATTTTCATTGCTAAAGGGAATGGTTACTCCTCAGGCCTGGATAGTTTCAGTCAATCAGAGTAGGCAACAGAAGAAACATATTAACTACAGAAGGGAGTTTCTAGCAGCTGATAAGTTCTGAACAAGTTGCTAACTTTCCCACAAACAAAACTTTTAGAATGAAACCAGACGATATTTGAACACAAGGAAAACTTCTGTATTGGAAGACATTATTGATTTTCATAGTTTCCCTAATTTTGGGCAGCAGTGCCTCTTGGATATTGCTTTCTCAGGAGCTGGTGCTGGGTCTAATCAGGAGCAGCCACAGCCCACAGTAGACCATTTGCATTTTTTCACAGTGTAGTGAATAAGAAGGTCAAAAGTGTTGCATGGGAGTTTGTCAGAAACACAAAGAGTTCTCCACTAGATCAAAATGCCAGAGGAACACTGCCACCAAGCTTGCAATGTGCTTTTACCTTGCTCTCTGTAAAATATTTTTCTACTTTCCCCTGTACATTAACAAGCACAAACCAACACTAGTAGCAGGTGTCATCCTGCATTAATTTAACTGGATTGCTGGTGACCATCACCATTCCCACTTTGGACAGAGAGGGCTCCAGGGCACACAGACTTTCCTGCACAAATCTCTTCATTCTGGAGCCTGCCCAGCTCCCAGCACAACTGCCCAGCGTGGGGAGTTTTGGTGACTCCACTGCAGAGGCTTAGGGGCTATAAATGTGTTATAATGTGTCAAATGATTGATTCATACAGGCTTTAACCAGCCAGTACTTTTGGTTTTAGATTAAAAGTGCTTCTACTGATGAGAGAAGAAAGAAATAACACAAAAAATTCTTGTTGAACATCTCTGCCGTAGCGCAGAGGCATGTGTTTGACAACACTGCAGAATAAAAATATACATGCTCTGTGCAGACAAACTCGTCCTGGCAGATTGAACAAAGATTGCTCCAGGTCTCTAGAGATCTCTTCAATCACAAACTAGAAAGTGTCCTTCATTATAATGAATCCTACCCAAGTTTCTCTGGAAGCATACTTCTCTCCAAGATTCACAACTACTCCATCCTGGAGCTGCCTCAGACAGGCTGAGAGCTGGCAAGGTTCATAAAGACTGAAAGCTTCCTTGGGAGTTCAGCACACCCTCTAACCCTCTAGAAAACTCTGAAGAAGCACATTTGTGTCCCTGAACCCAGTTCAAGTTAAAAAAAAAAAAAGAACAGGAAAAAAAACCCAAAAACCAACCCCCCAAAAAACCCACACAAAAATCCCTGCCAGCTGGCAACACAATATTCCTGTCTTGCCTCTTCCAATGATCCCCTGGCTGCTCTCCTCAGACTACAGCACAGAGGAAACATTACCTTCAAGTCCCTGTGCACAATATCATGCTGGTGAATGTGATTCACACTCTCCAGTATCTGATGAATACAGTGGCTGCAAGATAAAAGGGAGAGACACACAAAGTTATGTACACACATTTAACATCTCATCTCATCCCAGGGCTATTTCCCTAGCTATTATATTTGTATTAGGGGGCATTCAAGATCACATGCTGAATCTCTTCATCATGACCACTGGATGCTACCACTCAGCACCATTGCAGCTGAACAACCCAGCCCCCCCAGCAACAGGATGCCAAACATCCTTTCTGTAGCAGGACCACAAAGCCTCTTTCCTACCTCCCATAATTTCCTTCCTTCCCTTCCCATCATACTAAGCCTCTCACTTGTTCCCTCAGCCAGCAGTGCCCACCCCACACAGAACAATCAAGGCGTGTGAGTATCTTCAAACAGCAGCCGAAATTGTGCAAGCAAGACCAAATCACTCCAGGAAACATTCCACTGCTAGTCCCGAGCAAAGAATAAACTTTGGGAGAGCAGTAGCCTCCCCCAGCAAATTCAGGATGACGATGCCTGGGTGCCTGCCAGTTTGCAAAGCTTTCAGAGCAGCATCTCAAGCACTTTATATACACAATGTGCACACACACCCGCTTGCTGGGTGCCTTTTAAGTACAGATCCCACTTAAGGGGTTAGTAATCTGAAAAGCAGACTCATTCCGTTAAGTGCAGCGTGCTGCACTCCCCCAGCTCACAGAAAACCCTGCCTCTGCCATTCCCACTGCTGTAAACCATAGGGACAAAACCAAGATGTTATTTACACCTGTCGCAAAATGACAGCACAATCCACCCATGGGTGAGATTCCAGGTTGGAATCTTCTCTTCCACTAAACATTTACTTGACTCCCAAGGGTGAATGTGGAATGGAGTAGGGATTTTGACAACTATGGCTGTGCAGTAAGCACGTAGATGTGGACAACTCAGAGAGGTCTATGTCCTCACTGTAGGATCTCTCAGACCCTTCACTAACTTCTATGAATCTCAAAGAAACAGATTAGTGAGGTATTTGAGGGAAGGAAAAAAGGCTACAGGAAAAGATAGGAAGAAGGTGAGGAGAGGAAGAGGAGAGGAAGTGCAGCACTGTGTATTTGCTACCCCCACCCCACTGGAGCTGGCAGTATGATCCTCAGGGTCAGAATCCATGAAAATCTCCCTGCTCCCAAAACAAAAATGTATAATTAGAACAGAGCTGAGTCTGAGCGAGAGAGATTTTCTGGCCAAAAATGGCAAAAGTGTGAGGTGTCCCAGGCGAGCCAAACACGGCAGATTGGCACAGACCTCGCTCCCTCGCTCTCTCAGACTGCTCTGGAATTCAGCACAGCATGGGGAGAGAAAGGGAGGAGTTTCACTCTGTCATTTTGTGGGCACTTGGAGACCTGGCCAGCTGACACTCAGAGGGCTGAGCACCCTAAGGAGGGCTCACAGAGCAACAGACAGTCCTCCTTTTCCCTTAACCTTGCCATAATTTTCCTGAACAGTGTCAGTCACTGACAGCTTTTGAACACTTCAGGGAACAGGCACTGGCAAGAGGAATAGGGGAAGGATAATGATTGATAACCTCAAAACTTCCCGACTTCAAGGCAGAGTAGCATGATTGACTGTGTATACATCTGAGATCCTGTGCCTACAAGATCTGTACACCCCACTGAAAACATCCATGGGACTCAGACTTCTCTGCCAGGAGCTCCAGCAGAGCTGATGAGTTCACTGGCCTTCTCAATCACCAGATGGCTCCTGGCAGAACACGCAGGGCACTGCCTCATTTGAAAGCCTGCAGTGTCCAGAAGACAGAGGCTGTAAGTGAGCCACGAGGACAGGAAATAAGTGCCTGCAGACTCCATTAGCAGTACCTACACCAACACCGCAGGCCATGCTCTCCTTCCCTGCACTCAGTACCATCGTCCTTAAAGTACTGCTCACCAAGCCCAACCTGCTACAGTATCCACTGCTTACTTTTTACTCCTCTCTTCCCATGGCTCCCCTGATTTCTGCCTCAGCAAGGGTTAGTATGTGATGAGAACATGACTGCAGAATAAGCAGGGTGAAATGTCACCACTGGGCCACTCCCAAGCCATACAAAAGCAGAACAGGAGTGGCCTAATCCCGGCTTTGATTCCAGATGCTGCATGTCCGCAGATGGATGGGTCAGACGACACCCTCAGCTACTGCTGCACACAGCGCCCACGCTGTACAAACAGGGACAAACACGTGCCACTTCAGGGAACTCACACATGGGAGAGAGGAGACATATTCAGGAACAGAAGGGCACAACTCTAAATCTTTTTTACATTAAAATATGAAGGTTTCTCTGTCATATTGTGCCCTCTGTCACTGACCAGCTGACAGTCAGAGAGGGCTTCCACAGAAAAACAGCCTCCAAAGGCCCCTCTCCTCGCTGCCCTGTAAACCATTACCTAGACACAGGCAAATTGAACGGATCTGCCCAACAGCAGCAGCACATCACTGGAAACCCCGCTAGAAGAAGGAGGCCAAGCAGGCAGCACTCTTAAAGCTCTCCTTTATATTTGCTCAGTAAGGATACACTGTCACCACCCACCAAAAAGGCCAGGTACACAAAGCTGCTAGCAGTGGCTCTACCAGCAAAGAGCACAGCATCTGCAAGTGGCAATGTCTGCAAGTGGGCAAAGGCTAGAGCTGTACTGAGTCAGACTGTCTGGTGACAGCAAGTTCACACTAATAGCAGAAAGAGGATTTGTTTTATCCAGACAAGGGGCAAGATTGTTAGAGCAAAGCCACACGCAGATCAGCAGTCAGGAAACTCATTCCACTTGTACATGTACATGGAACATGCATGGAAGGGTCTGGACACAGTCTTACCTGGCATCTGCTTCACTGTAGTATTCTCTAGCAACAATATCCTCAAAGAGCTCCCCACCAGTAACCCTGGAGTGTGAAAGAACAAAGGATGTTACAGAGCCCATGCCTGTGTGGTTAAAGGCTGCACAGGATGTACATGGCCACCCACCCAGGCCCTTTGCTACATACAGTCTGCATGGGATACTGCACTACAGGGGAGCCAGGGCAGAGCTCCACACTGGTATATCCACATCACTGAGCCCTTGGACTGCCTTTTCACCAGCAGTGTACAGAACATGTTGACATACTGGGCATGAATTGCCCACAAACCTCTACTGAGCTTAGTGTATGTTGAGCTTGGGAAGGACAGCCCTCCTCTGTCAAACATCAAATATTCTCCATACACAGGACAGGCATTCTTTGCCATCCCACACTTACACCTGGTGCCAGGAATCTTCCTGGTCTGTCCGCACCACACAGTCAATGGATTTTTATCAAATAGGTCAAAGGTATTTACAGGTCTCAAAAGAGAAAGGGAGAACTATACTAATGCAGATGCTTTTTATTCCACTCTTAGTCAACCACCAACGTGCCTGCCTCACTGGTGAAGCATCAGAGACAGACACTTACAGATCAAAGACGAGGTAATGGAAACCTTCTTCTGAAATACTGTCATGGAGTCGCACTGCAAAAACATAATCAAGAATTGGAGATTTACAGAGCATGTAGCAAACATGACACTTCACAAGTCAAACTCACGCACACAACCAAGTTCTCCCTCAACCCACTCAGTCTATTAATTCCCCATGCCCTTTATTCTGTGTGCTCCCTTAGTGACCTATTTCCTTCCGTTATCTCAAAGGAACAGATGGGTGTCCTGCACACACATTCACCCTTCGCCAGTGTCAAAACAAGCTCTGAGTATCTTTGACCTCCTGTTCATTCTTCCTCTCTAATGTTTCAGTACCCTCCTTTTGCATCTGCCAACTTTTTCCTACATGCTCATATTTTGACATCTCTCCCAATGCATTATTTCCTAAAACACCTTTTTCCAAGACCTGAAACAAGCCTCCAGTCCCTAAATTGACTTCTGACCTACCTGCATGTCAGAACCTTTGGTCTCCTTTCTGCCATTTATCTGTAAGGCCCAACAATGTCCTCTTCTGTTACTTCTTTTTCCTCACTCCATACTGACTTACACTTCAAATCCTTAACCAAAATTCAGAACCAGTTTCTCGTCTCATTTTTCTGACCTGCTTGTTTCCAAAGACATCTGATCCCATTCTGCTTCTCAAAATTTCATCCACCTTCAGCTATCTCTCCTTAATTCTGCTCCTATTACCTAAATTAACTTTCATCTTTTATCACTGCATGTCCCAGGCCCATGATGGGCCACTATCCCCTGATATTTTGGGATCTCTGAGGTTCTGTTCTCCTTCCCCTATGTTATACACAGGTAATAATTATTGTTATGCATTCAGCATGGTGCCATTTCCCCTTGTCTGAACCAAAATCTCAATTTCTTTGACCATTCTTGGATACCCAGGCACTATTGTAACCCAAGAGGAGAAATTTCATATAACTACATAAACCTTATTTTTTGCTTTTTTCCTCTGCTGCAGAACTTCACTCTTTCAATCAGTCACAAGTTAGCAATTCTCTTTGACTCAATTCCTAAATCTTCAAATCCTGACTAGAACAAGATGTCTTCTTCACACAACCATCTATAGTCTTTGCCTATTGATTCACCCAAGTAAAGCAACTAGCTGACTGGGTCTCAGTCACTTTAACACCTTGTAATTGAGTATTGACCAAAGTAGCGCCGACAGTTCTCATCATTACAAGAAAAATCTCATTATCCTGCTCTGTCACTTCAGTGGTACTTTTACCTCTCTTCCCTATCTTCCATTCTCTTCCACATACAATGCAGGTGATCTGCTTTGATTTTCCCAGCATCATGATTTTGTACCTGTCAGTATCAACAAATCAGCTTGCACCTCTTATCAGTGCATGACGTCAGCTACCATCATTGTCTTGACAACTTTTCAAACAAGCACTTGGCACATATAGAACAGCTTTTGCACATGTTGTCAGTGCTCTTCTCTACTTCTCCTTGCAACTCTCCTTTGTTAAGGCACCCTTCCACATGCAGGCAAACACACTCAAACCCAGAAGAGAGAGTAGCACATATGTGCAGAGACCACTGCCACTATCCTTCCTCAGAGGATTTAATTCTTTCCTTGTTCTTTTTGCCTGTTGATTCCCATATTTTTCTTCCCTTTATCTACAAGCCCTCTGACCTGGACCCTGGCCAGTTTCCTTTCCTTAGCATTTTTACCGCATATCTAACTGCAGGGGTTTGGGAGGAGCACTCCATCCAGCAAAATGCTGCTAACAAGTCAATACAGCATTCAGGTGCAACATGGTGCTCCTAATGCATGAGAGCAGACATCACCGTGATGAACTGTGTCCTGTAAATCCCTTGCTGCAAACAAAAAATTCTTCCAAGTAAGCAGTTTTAGTTGTAATAACTTTAGTTTGTAATAACTTTATTGCAACACAAATTTGTGTTTACAAGAAAACTTGCCTCCCGAGCACTTGGCAGTAACCAGCAGAGGTGGCATTACAAAAATACAAGTGAGAAGAAAGGTAGGAGAGAAGATTTCCATTCAAGACTGGAAACGGGACTGAAAGCAGCTGAAAAGACACTTAGATCTCCAGGGCAGTTTTCATTCAAGTGAAGACTACTTGAGGTGAAAGCAGGACAAAAGCACATTAACAAGAGCTGAAGCCCAGAAAACAGGCAAAAGCCTGCAGAGAGACCTTTTGAACAGATGGACAAACTTCAAGGAAAGCTCAATGTACTAACAAGGTCATGTTTGGTGATGATCAGTGGTCATGATAAAGCATTCTCCTTCCTCTGGCACCTGAATGGTCACCAAAGCACTGCCAGAAACACCAAGCACAGAGGAGAGTGGAATGAGTGATATCACAATGGAGGAGTACAGCCACCAGCATGCTGAGAACAGCGGCCTTGAAAAAGACATGCAAACATGTTGGCAGGTAGAAGTGAGAAACAGTGAATGATAAACTTTGATGAAAATATTTGGGCAGCAAATTACATCAGAAAAAAAAAACAAAAATGAGCTGGTATATTTCTTTGTCCCATGGAAAGCAATTTTGTCAGCTACATTATTAAAAGGAAAGGAAGTAGCAATTCAGCTGGCAGAGATCAGCAGAGGCAGCAAAAAGAGCCTTCAAGGACAGTAAAACAGTACTTGCATCCTTAGGTGAGGAACCATGACAGGATGACAGAGACAATTCATAAATACTGACGTTGTGCACCACCCTAGGGCTGCACAGCAAAAGAAGGCCTTGAAGGCAGGACACAGGTCATTAACTTAACAAGGGAGCTACCTCCTCACCAACAGCCCACAATGATGCTGGAACAAAATCTGCCTGGGATTTCATCTGCTGAGGTAACAAAGCTCAGGGAGTAATGGCAGAATAACAAAATCCAGAAAAGCTGTAGGAAAAATTACACTGGGCACTATTACCTTGCACAGGAGTAATTAGAGACAGCTCAGAATAGTAGGCTTTGAGTGTGGAGGAAGATAGCAATGAGGGGAGTCAGAAAGGATAATAAAAAAAATAGTCTGAATATAGCAAAACTGTTGTGACTCTCAATTCCAGCCCTAACTTCATACTGATGCGAAGAAACAAAAGCAATACCCCATAGCAGAACAGAAATAAAACTTAGTGTCCTTTCACCCTAAAGTTTTCTTACCTACCCTCCTGCAGAGCCGCAAGAGCTTTCCTGACTAGCAAGAAGACTGCAATGGGCAGCTCTGAGGCCATGGTTCACTCTGCTGACATGCAAAGTTAAAACACTCTGCTTTCTACTTCACTACTAACATCCCTAACTAAGGGATGATTAGCTTAAAAACATGCCTGCCTTTTCAAAAACTATTCAGCTAGTCCATAAAATGGCATATATTCAGAAGTAACTGAATGATAAAAAACATTTTAAACGTTTCTGTGCCTCCTCTCCACTTTGGTGGTTCACAAATATGATCCATATTGTGTGATTCACCACATTGACCATGAAGACATACAAACATCAGAAAACATCTGATATCTTCACCATCTAGACAGTATAGAGCCCTCTCTGCTCAAAGATAACCTGTGCAAATGTCCTCAACCTGAAGGCAGAACACAGGCTCTTGACTGGCCAATTCCAAGAGCAAAACAAGTACTGGGCTGTCCTCTATTTCAAACATCTTCCCATGAAAAGAGGATCTCATTTCTTCCACAGGCTGCTGGTCCTGACACAATGGCTAACATGTCCTTTATTACCACAAGTCCAGCTTTAACACAGTGGTTGAGCAGAGCCCACAAAAGCTGCTTATATCTGTATAATCTGTTGACAGAGGTTACGAAAGAGTGAAAAATATAATTATATGGAGACACTGGAAGGCAAAGTACTCCTGAAACCTGATTATCCATAGTAAGAAAAACAGAGAAATAAAACCAATAGTATTCATCCAGTTAAAATTTTCTTCAAAAATACTACAGTACTCTTTTTTTTCTCTCATCAGGAGATCAGTGATTCATGTGTCTAGCACAGCCAGCTAGACAAATGCACACATCACAAAAAGTCTCAAGTCACAGCAAGAGGGAAGTTGCACAACAGTAACAGTGTCTTTCAAAATATAACCAAACTAAAAAGATATCAGTATTTGCCAAGGAAGCTCATCTCACTCTATTCACCAGAAGATGAGGTGGATTATTTCTGTTAGCTGATTCTGTTACCCAGAAGTAGCAATTCAAGCCGTATTTCCTTCCTAGCTAAACACTTTTAACACAGGTATTCTTACAAATGTAGGAAATTAAACCCTGCCAACACCACTCACAGCTGGAGTCACCTGATAACTTCCCATTCAAAGATCTCTGATGGATGTACTACAATGGTTAGGTTCACAAGAACAGACAGAGAGGGGAGTAAGAAAGAAAACAGAAGCAAGTCAGACAACAAGGCACCAAATCAATTACAGGCTATGGTGAAAGACTTCACCCAAAATTTTATCCAGAAAAAAAAAAGGCCCCATCCACACACAAAAAAAAAAGAGGTTTTATAGCATTCACAAGCACATCTAATTTTGTAAGACTGATAAGTGTCACAGATAACCTTTGAAATAATACCTAAAAAACCCCAGAGCACCCGTAAGCACTGCCAGAACAACTGCTGTCCAAAGGAGCAGCATCAATTACAGACGGGTAGGTAGAAACCTCTCCAAAAAAACCAGCTGCTTAGTCAGCAGAAAGTGTGCATCACCACTTGGATGATATCTCCAAGAAGCACATAAATTCTGGGAGGAATAAGCAGTGGTTCCAATACAGCATCTTGATGAAACGAGGTTTTCAGCAAGCCACAAAGAAAGTCTAATTTTTTTTAAAAATATCTCCTGAATCTGGTACTGCAGTGGTACTCCACCAAGGATGAGGAGAGTCTGCTACTCAAAGCTGTCCCTCCAATTTTAAATGCACACATGTAACTGCACTGTTAAAGAGCTGTGAGGCATCACAACACACAAGACATGACCTAGCTAACTGCTTTAAGCATCTTTTTTTCCCTCAGTCTCCTCTCCAGTCTTATCCTATGTAAACTGATTTTACCTGTACAGGGAGCATCTCCCACAATGTTGGTCTTTTGGAAAAGCAACTAACAACAGAAAAACAGCGATACCAGATGGCTCCCTTTCCCCAAAAACTCAGATCTTCAGCACATGCTGATGCAAGTTAGCCAAGTTTTTTTCTGTCTTGCGTAGGAGTGTGTAAGGTCCGAGGCCCTAACGCAATCCAGAGCATTTGCAAAGAGCCTGATACCACACTGAGTGGCTCAAGGGGACGTGCTGCGGTTACTGAATCTAACAGCAGCTGTGTACCAGGAGTTCAAGCACTTTCTAAGAACATCTGCTGTGAATATTACTTTTCCCTGCCTGCTGTCTTCAGAGTCTCACTGGAAATCTTGCCTCAAGAACAGAACCTCAAGCTGCTACTTCAAAGTGTTTCAAAATCCTTGTGCACTTATATTTTTTATTTTAGAAAGAAATAATACTGATAAGCTATTATATTAACAAGAGAAAATCAGGCATTTTACTGAAAAACAGCAATGCAGTAACAGTTATGCCATATGGCTTGCATTCCATGCCTGAATAAAGTGACCCTATATAGACAGCCTCAGCTCTCTGATGCCTGAGTGTGATACAAACCAACTGAACATAAGAGGAAAATCTTCATAACAAACTAGAGCAGCCTAAGAACAAATGCAAATTGCTGCTGAGTCACGCAAAGGAAGGCTCTGTGAATGCAAAAGTTGAAGTGAATAATGAAGAAATCAGAAAAGAGCTATCAAATTTTATAAAAATCCACCTGAACTACAAGAACACAAGACATTGAAAAGCAACTGGCATCTCATCTTTAAAAGGTCATATCTAAAAAGCTAAAATTGGTATTGGGATCACAAACACAGAATATGCCTAGCCTAGCTTTGACCCACCTTTCTGTTTCACTCTGTCCAGTGTGCTGAATATTATTATCTTTTTACTCTTATGTCAAGCACAACAGGTCAGGAGCATTTATGCCTGCCACATAAGCCCCAGGATGAACATGCCCTATGTATCCCATAGCCACAGGAAATAGCAGAGCAGGGTTTTACAGGTGCTTAGCCCATGGCTGGGGCAGGCAGGCTCTTATTAACACAGGGTGATTTCTGGAAGCCTGCTGCAAGTAAATATCTTAAAGCAAAGAAGTTTCCAAAGTTGCAACAAAAAGCAAGTACAGAAGCAGAATTTCATGGGCAATTCCCAGTATCTTCATGCAGCAATCACTCATCTCTGCTTAGGAAAAGGTAGCATGAGCTGAAATCTGCTTGCTCCTACATGGAGCAAGTGGTTTTTGCCTGTCCTTAGGGAAAATGTTCAATGTCTGCTAAATCTAGGTTCACTGGTGCTCCTAAGCGTCAAGTGTTTTGATACTATGGGCACATAAAGGACAGTATCAGTCAACTACCTCTGCACCAACACACATTGAGTGATGTGTTTACGCAATATTTACACAAATTAAGTTGCCAGTGTTATAGAACCGATACAAGACAATGCAGAGGTTTATGGTTGTCTCCTGGGTCATGGTAATTGCAACACAGGAACACTTCCATGCAGCCTTAGTAGTGCAAACTCGTAAGTTCTCTGGGATTCTGGACTGAACCATGCTATTCAAACATCAGCCACTCGTTAGGAACAACCACAGCTTCACTCTTCAACAACTTCCAACCAGACATCAGACATTTGCCTGTATCATGGAGAAATGGAGGAGCTAAGAGATACTGTAAGGGTTTATTCCAAGCGACTCTGCATACCAGTAGCAGCAGAATAAAACTAGAGGGCAAAACCTACCTGATTTCCTCTTCCATTGATACTCTGCAACGTGCCAGGAGGTGCTGAAACTATTACAAATACACATGGCCTGACAGACTGCAAACTGAGCACTATGGTCCGTGGCAGCACAAGTGACAAGTGAACTGATGCAGATGGCTACCACCCACAGTCTCTGCTTCCCCAGCTGCTCACCAGCCTGGGCAGCCAAGATGGGAACTGTCCCACCATCTCCCAGCCTGGCTGTGTGCCAGACACTTCCTGCACGCTTCACATCACTCAGGATGTCTGTCCTGCGAGGAGCCACCACCAACCTGTGGCTGCCTGTGAGCTGGGTGCTCAGCTCCCACCCCAGCTGTTTCTCTAATTACATTAAACACGCAGAATTCAGCTGCAGCTGCTCAGGCTGCTTCCAAAAGGACTCGCCTTTTAATTAAAAATTTGCTATTAAAAAGCATTAAATTGTGTAATGCAAATAATCCTCTAGAAATCATCTGTCCCAGCAGCTAATGACCAGCTTTGTCAGAGCAGTACCCAGCAGCAGCAGGACAGTTAGCTAACAGGACATAGTGAAAACGTGCTCTCCTTCCCTCCTCTCCCAAATCCGACACAGCGAGGTCATGGCCTGCTGGACATATACCAGCTTGCTGTAGACTCCCCAAACACACAGCATTTCACACCAACTGCATTCCAAACCTTTGGAAAATAGAAGAGAAGGAGGATTTGTTAACAGTCTGCTCAGGTTCAGGCAGAACCAAGCTGCTGCAGGCTCTGCAAAGAAAGGCACGGAACAGTGCTAAGGAAGTATGAAAAGGCCCACAAGCAGAGGTGGGTTTCCTGTACCCCTCACCATTGCTCTCACTGTAACTTTTTTAACTCTCCAGCCCTAAAAGATGAGGCTAAGGCAGTGCCCAGCTGGGAAATTCCCTTATGCACGGAAACTCACAGCCTAGAAAGGAGCTGCAGGGAGAACAGTACCCTTCCTGTTAGGAAACCTGTCTTTCTGCAGACGGAAAAAGCAAAAGTAAAGAGAATAAAAAATCCACAAAGTATTTTCAAAAAACATTTCAGTGCCAAGTAAATGTTATTTTTCCTTTGATTTTATAATGTCTGTATTGAAAAGGTGAAATTCAGCACCATGATACATAACATTTAGAATGTCCTACTTAAACATTAGATGAGCCAAAAGAGTGTATTCACAGGAATATTTCCTGCTCTCCTGATAACAGTGCAATCACGACCATCCAGAATTGTTATTAATAATTTCCTATTAGCCACATAGCAGATAAGCAGAGTACTTCTGATAACCACTAGTATTATATGAGAGCTTTTTCTAAAAACACCAAAAATAATAACAAGCCAACTTTACTGCTGTCTCAAATAAAATATGCAGAGAACACCCACTTTATTAAAATTAATAAAATACAGATAGTGGCCATGACAAATTTTAGATCTCTCGTATAATGCTCTGCATCTTGGCATTTCTGCCATCAGGGATGAATCCATGCAGGCAGGTGCTCTGCCTGCCATCCCCAATGATGTGTGCTGTGTGACCCTGATGCTCTCAGCTCGTGCCTCGCATTGCCCAGGACAGCCATGAGCCCTTGGCACAGACACGAGCTCAGCTCCAAAGGCCAGCAGTCGCCTGCAGGACTTCACCGGAGTGCAGCCACCCCCTGCTCTGAACCCAAAGGAGGCTCCTTCCATTCCTCAGTGTGGGGGGGAAGGGAGGAACTAGGGGAATCCTCCTCTGATTTTTGCAGTACTACCTTTGAGTGCACAGAATCTGGCCCTTGTCCCACTATTTACTTTTTTAAGGGACTGCTTGCATACAGATAAATTTCGCAGGTAAATAGATGAATAACAGAATCCAAATACGTCTCTAGTATAGGCCAGAGAGACGTACAGAATAAATATATCCCCTGGCAAGTTAAAAAATGCAATTATTATTCCATTCCCAAATTGAGATGGATTATGGAGAAATGGTTTTCTTAAAACTACAGGAAAAGCCATAGGAAGAAATGGCAGTAAAAGAAGCAGACATCCAGAGGTAAAAGTGAAATAATTAACCGTGAAAATCAGAATGAGAAATTGAAAGGTGTATTGCCTGGAGTTTTGGGGAACATTCTATCTGGCAAACATGCATGGGCACTCACCTAAATCCCAGTGCAGAGACTGGAAACAACAAATGGTAACTTGCAGCTCAAAGGCTCAAACTTTCTAGCAAGAGCTCACTTCAGCTGATAGTCTGTTCTGAGTGTTTGTTGGTAGTATTCTTTTCTTTTGGCAAGATAGGATGAGAGCAGGTTAAAGGCATAAGTCCAAGAATATTATTATTTGACCTCTTAGGAAGCTCAGCAACTCGCTCTCCTCTCAGACAGCCCCATGACACTTCCAAGGAAAAGCTGCTCAGTAACTGAGAAAGTCCCAAAGCATAACTCCTACTACAAGGTCTCTTTTCCCCCTACTCCACCTTCCCCATACCACTCCCTCTGCACCAGAAACAGTCCCTCAGCAACAGAAATCACAGGGCAGCAGATTTAGACAGCCATGCATGGGAGCATCCCACTTGGATACAACTGAGTATCCATAGGGCAGCAATCATAGCCAAAACACTGGAGAATGTCCAGCATTTTAACTATTCTTTGCACATCACATCCTTACTGTCCCAATTGCAAAGGCAGTCTGGATGCCTGCAGCCAAACGAAAACAAGGAAATCTGCTGTTTACAGCAAAACACAGCCTACGGTTTTTCTCTTGTTCACTAAGGAAGCAATTCAAATCTCTTGTTAAGGAAAAGGTGATAGGAAAACATTCCAAATGGCAGCAGTGGGGAAATACTGAAGACTTTGTTATCAAGACTAGTATCTTAAAATGAGGCCATGAGTGAACCTGAAGTTGTGGCTGATGCCACCAAGACAACATATCCAGTATTAAGTCTGCAGATGTGATCCATGCATCCTGTTTCCCACAAAGGTTCATTAAGAGCATTGTGGGTTCTCCAGCTAGGCTGTACACAGAAGCATGGCATCCTTCCTTCTGTCTTGCCCCACTTCACACCTCAACTGTAACCAGCATGTAAGGGCATACAAACTGGAACCCTTTTCTTATACACATCCATCAAAATCACTCCCACAAGTCAGAGGTACTAGGAGGACAGACTACTTGTAAAAGGAAATAAAACTCAACCGGGTCAAAAGAAATTCTTCTCATTCACAGGCGATTTCTATACCATTTTCTCCCCATTTTAAATAAGGACACATCCAAAATTGTGGTTTTATGCTGAGAAAAGCCAATGGGTAGAAGTTAAAATAAGAAGAATTCAGGTGCAAGCATATTCTGGAGAAGAAGTCTGAAGTAGGAAAAACCTGAAAAAGCAATAATTCTGATAGATGCTGAGGACAGCATTTCACCACTGCTATAAATTCCCTCAAAGAAATTAACTCTGAAGCAGTTCAGCAGAGGATACAAAGGCAGAAATCAGAAAAAGAATTTGGCTCTGGCTCTTGGGCTACTACCAACCTCTCTTAAAATAAGTGTTTTTATTATTCTAGATCTAAGTGCAGGCAGTTCTTCACAGCAATGGGCTGCCATGAGCTGGGGCACAATGACCAACCACAAGTGCTCAGTTCCAACTATGAACAAAAGATATTAAAGAACTACTTTTGTACAGTTGGATAAAAAATACCTAAGAAAGAGTACAGATCAAGTGGTGACAAATCCAGAGAAGAGGCACATATTTAGACTGCCATAACAAAGAAAATTTAGGAGAAGGGCAACACCTAACAACACAGTGGACAAAATCCACACACGAAGCAGATTTCTGCTCTGTATGCTGAACAAGTCAAAATCCTACCTTTGTAGGAGAATGCTAGAAAGGACTTTTCAAGACTATAAATTATGATTTTGATTGAATTTTGCATCATTATTGCTTTGGGAGTCCTATGAAGGAAAGGTCATGTTTAACACTTTTCTGAACTTCATATCTGCACTGAACAAACCTGCAGGAAGATTCCAGAGTTCCCATGTTTCTCATTGCTTTAAACATTTGATGGGTAGCAAGAAGCATGGGAAAAAAATTAATGTTTCACAAGATAGAGTCTGTGTAGATGAACTACAGGACTTAAAAATCAAATTCAGATTTTCAAATTGACTAAAGTTTTCAACTAAGCAGAAGACTGAAAGAGCTGTTCCTGTAAGCAGGACAACTGTAAGTTTAGCTCTGATCTTAGCAATTGCACAAGTTTCAGTGGCATAACCAGCAAAGCATCTGCAAATGAAGGGCCAGGGCTGTGAGTGCTCTTATAGAAATCTGCCTCTTTCCAGCAAAACAAGGATTAAGGGAAAAGCAGGTGTATCATTCTCTTCTTCATGTTCACAGACACATTCATGTCTAATGTCACAAGATCTACATGTAAGTGAATCTAAGTTGTTCAAGAAGTGGAATTTCCCACAGAGCCATAACTCCTGCCAACTTCCACAGGCACTTTATCTCTTTATGGACAGTGGGGTTTTAATGATGTTGTCTTCTGCCTCTTTTACACACCCATATCCTCAGTAATGAGTGCTTTTTTTTTGAAAAGAACAGATCACTGACTGATCTCTGTCCAATTCTGCTGTACTTGATGACCATGGCTGGCAAATGGCTCTCTGGGCCAGAATGCAAAGTTCTCTAGAAGTTGTCAGAAGGAGAAAGAACAAACTGAAATTTAGGGAAAGAAGTCCTTCGTCTACTGAAGTCTGACCAGCTATAATGACACATTCCATATCATGCATACCAGAAGTCAGAAATCAGATGAAAATTGCCTTGATTTTGTCCAGAACAAAAAAGTCTTATTGCAACACCAAGCTTTTAGAAGGATTACTCCACTCTGATTACTTTGGCCATAGTGTGCATCTAAAGACAAGCCAAACACCCAGCTACAGAGCCAAAGCCTGTAATTAGAGCTGATATTTGATGAAGGCTTGTTAAGGTAACTCAGAAAGCAGCCATTTCAAAAAAAGCAACAGCAAATGGAAATATCACTACTGCTTCGTATCTAGAGAAATCTTTATTTTATCAGAGTAGGAGTGTTATGGTCAGTGCATTGCAGTTCAGAATCAACTGTCCTGCAGTAAATGCACAAGACCACAAATTCAACAACAGACTTGCTTTATATCCTGTGTACAGGCAAGAGAGAAAAGCAGTCTGCCTTACAGAGTTCTAACTTTCAGACTTCTGCCCCAGACTCAATACAGGCTCAGGTGCCTGTAGAAGAAGGCGATTTACTGCAACACAGTTTGTAACAAAAACAGTAACAGCAAAACTTGAAATTGGAAGCAAGTGCAAAAGCTGCAGAATTCTTCATGGTTAGTGCAGTGTTACTCACATAGCTCACACTGAGGCAACACACCAAGTACTCACCCAGAAGAGTTTACAATGTGGAATGCCAGTAACTAGGTGATTACTAAGTGCTAATACACATTTCGAGGAAAAAACCCCACTATATCAAAACAACGTGTTTCCCTTCTATGACAACATAACAAGTCCAATGAACATGGAAGCTGCAATGCATGTAGCATCTGGACTTCAGCAAGGCTTCTGACAGCATTTTACATGCTCTTTCCACAAGCAATTAAGAAAAAATCTGTATTCAAAACTAGCTGACAACAGTATATACAACTCACTGAAAAAAATACTCAAAATTGATCATTGTAACTGGAACTATGTATCAAGTGATATCTTCAAGAGTTTGACTGGAGTCCAACAGTACTCAACAGTGTTATTAACTATCTACATAATTCAATATATGGCATTGTTATTAAAGACCATGTTACTGTGGAAGCTGCAACCCTTTTACACTATCAGAAGATAAATCAAAATGGTTTTGAAAAATGTGAAGGGGGGAACCCCACAGACTGGATTTCTTCGTGTCTCTTTTAATAAAGACAAAGGTAATAAACAGTTCAATAGGGATCCTCATTTATACAAGATGGAAAAATTATTTGCTTGCCAGAAGTTGTGCAGAAAGTAGCCTGGACCAATAATTTTTGTGTCAAAAAACAAATGTGCATCAACAATATATTTAAATGAAAAGCTTCAAAGTTTGATGTACAAAACAAACATCTTTGGTGGACAGGTGAAGCAATTCTTTCCCCTCTGGACAGTACTGACATGACCTCAGTCATGTCCAGTTTTGGGCATCACATTTCTAGAAAGATATGAAGCAACTGGAGAGAGTCCAGAGAAGAAGGAGGGGGGGGAAAGGAAAAAAAGAACTGAAGGTCTAGAAAACATGACATATGAGAAAAGATTGAAAGAACTGGGTTTGTTTAGTCTGAAGAAAAAGACTAAAAAGAGACATGATAACAGTCTTCAAATATGTAAAAGATTGTTACAAGAAAGAAAAACTACTCTCCACAGACACTCCAGATAGAACTAGAAACAAGCTAAGAGAAAGGCAAACTATGTTTTTAATGTTTAACTGACAGAAAAATGAAACATTTGAAAGACTGCCACCAGGGGCTGTGAAAGGATTAAAGGTTTTTAAGTACATACATGCCTGGAACCAGCCAGGTATAAAAGATTTTCACAGGACTGATGAATGAACCATATGACTTCTTGAGGTCTTATTCAACACACTTTGATTCTGTGTTGTGGGCATAAAAATTAATTCCCTTACTTTGATTTGTAAGCACTCACTGAGTTTACAATTATTTTTTTCTTAAAAGAAAAATTGTTCTTTCTATGAAGACAAGAAATTCTCTGTAGAAAACGCAAGAAAGGCCCACTGACACTACCTCAAACTGTCTTTTCCAAACCACTACAGGACACAAGCACTGCCATGCATTACAACTGTAGAATTGAACCAGGAGTGGGATACATTTCTCTATCCATGCTGTTTACTTATAAGAGTGGTTTTCCTTTTGTGTATAAGATTTACCCTGTGAGAGGTTTGGAAATAAAAGATGTAAGAAATTATAAAAAGGAGAGATGATGGAAATGAAGTTAAGGTCAAAATAAAGTGACGTCACCTTTTAAATTAAGTATAGCAAGCTTTACAGGGCAAATGAAGTGCAATAACTAGTTTTAGCCAGTCTGAATACTGCCAAGCAATACATTTACTGGCTAATGTTTTTGTCAGTGCAAATTACTGCAGGAGGTGGCCCCTGGTCCTCCCAAGCCATACCTGCATCACAACTACACTCAGATGAAGGAAGCTCTTTCTGATTAAAAGCTGCTGCTAAGGAGCCTTGCATTGCGTGAGGTCCTGAGCTGGTGGAAATTGCTTGTTCATCACAGATGGAATAGAGCACAGAATAGAGCATGGGGTATGCTCTAAGGCACCTCTCCTCTCCCAGGCCTTCAGAGGACAGGAGCAAATGATTACAAAGCTGAAAGTCAGAAGACCAGAGAGATGCCCTTAAAGTATTATCTCCACTGACTGAGTTATGCAAAAGTAATACAAAGTAATACATCATAGTCTGCCAAGGAATGGATATTTAACTGTGGTTTGGTTAAAAGTGGCAGTTTGGTATTTCTTAATGTTTTCTTAAATAAATTAGCTCAAATCAGATTGTAGCTAGGATCCCACAGGCTTTATTTATTTAAAAAGCTAAAAAGGGGATTATTAATGGTCCAAGCTTCCATGGTGCTTCGGAAGTAGATAAAAATCCATCCCCTCTCTCTGCATTCAGTAAATAAGATAGGTTTGTTTTTTATTTTTCCTCCCTCTGTATTTTTAGATGAACTATTCCCTTTGCTCCAGTACTCTTTTTTTTTCCTCCCCTTCAATATGGGCAATTCAGTTTTGGTCTCTTGTTTTCAAAGTAAGTGGCTACTGCAATCAGAGGAGCTGAAGTATTTGCCCACTCCCCTTTAACTTTGGACATGTCTCTGAATACAGCATTTAAACTGACATGTCACTAAAGGCCAAGGAGAACAAACAGAAGATGGATGTGGGGAAAACAAACACAACACCTCACTCCCATTGCAGAATGTCAGATGAGCAGACAAGAGTCATGCATCACCCAAAGAGCAGGGACAGCTCTGCAGGGGTGAACAGGTGGGAACACGGCACTCTTTGGTGAACATCTGGGTGGGGATGCTAAGGAATGAGACAGGGTTGGATGCAGAATTTGTCAGAGAGATAAACTATTGAGGTAATTCCAACAGGCAGCTTTGATGAGCTGTTGTGAACATTCAGAACACATTTGTTCTCTTACAGCACACTAGCTGAGACACATTGCTACTCCTGCCTCACCCCCATTCCCCTGAGCCCAAGGAAGTTTACCAATATTTGGATGCTTTAGAAGTCGGCAAATTCGAGCTTCACGTTCCAGTTTCTGGTGATCTGAAAGAGAATAAGAAACAAGATGTTAGGCACCACAACTCTGAATTAAGCTCTTAGTCATATTCAACACAGTGACCCAGCAGATATCCCAAAGGCTGGGAGCTGCTGGAACATGTCCATCTCCCAAAACTTCACAGGCATTTCAGGTGAGGGCTATGCAGCTGAGGCTGCACAAGGACTGCTGCACCCACTACAGAGCCAGCACTAAACTGGTATTGCATCCTTTGATTTAAAGTGAGTAGCTGCAGAATGAAAGGCACCGCTCTTCCATCAGTTTCTCAAATATGCAAAGCCACTTCCAGTGAGACTCCTTTGGGGAGGTATCCTTTCTCCAAGGTGGGAGAGTTGGAGGAAAAGTCCCAGAAGAAATAACACACATGAAATGGGAAAAGCAAATGCTTCCACTCCAAAGAAACTGCAAAAGAAGGGCAGCGTAGGAGGGAGAAATACACAGCTCCTGCTAGTGCTCAGCCATCACATGAAGTAGGGAACTCTGCCAGCTTCAGTGAACTGTAAAGGTAACCATACTTCAGTACCCATGGACAAACTCACTGGTGAAATGCTGATCACGCACTTAGAAATCTCCAGGCAAGAAGTTCTGCTCAAATGCTAAGTATGCTTATTCCAGCCCAAAGGCAACATCAGTTCAAGCACGACATTCATCTGGATTAAAGAAAAATATCAAGAAGAGTAAAAAATGGTTTCTCTTCCCATGTATGAGTTCAAGGAAAGCAGAAGGAGTTAGAACAACTCTGCCTTTCTCAATCAAGAAGCAGGGGGCTTTTTAGCCATGGACACTTTTCACTACAGCAGTGGTTGACTCCTGAATTTACACTAAAACAGCCCCATCTTCTCCTGTGAAATGCTCACACTGGACAAGCACAGATTGACTGAAAGGAACTGAGGGAGACAAAATCTTTTAGGCAGCCCTGGCAGCTGCTAAAATCCAGACTTTTGTGGATGCTGATGACTAGAACAAGACAAGTAAGAATGTCCTAGTCCTTAGACTTCTTCCCTATCAGCCATCTAAAGAACATAGCAAAGGGAAGTAGCAGTCCTTGCCCACTCCTGACATTTCCTCTCTAGCAGATCTTCAGCACTTCAGATCTTCAGGTGTGACTCTTCATCCCTGTGACACACAGACCTTCACAGGAGTAAACAGGACCCTTGGCTGGTTGGACTATTCAGCAGATCACTGGTAGGAATTTAGCACCCTTTGATTCGTAAGAACCCCACTAGAGACCCACTTCAACAAAGCTGCACTGCACCTCTCTGCCTGGAAATTGCCTGTTCAGCTCCTTGGTCTCTGCATCATCTTCCCTTCTCTCCATAAAGGAGGCTTTTGGCAATTGTTCTCTTCCCCACAAGCAGAAGACAGAGACTGAGCCAAATTTCAGCACAGAACACTTTTCTCTCCCAGGCTGGGAATAGAAGCTCAGGGCATTGCACGATTCCTGTCTTCTTTTCTACTGCTGAACTATAGAAAATGTCCCAATTAATACTTTATAAAGCTGAGATGTGCTTACATCCTCATCTGCTATTGTTAAGGATGAGGGAAGGTAAATTACTCCTTTCATCTCTCTTTCCTTCTCAGTCCTGGAAATTATTGTTGTTGCTACATATATTTTAGAGTTCTGTGCCAGAACCACTCTCCAATAAAATACCAGGCAGCAAGACAGCCTGGAGAGCTTCCATGCTCCTGAGGCCTTGGTGCAGTGCAAGCACTTCCTCACCTGCATTGGTTGGGAGGGGTGGAGATGTCTTTGCCTCCCTTTTAGCAGCATCTCTCACAAATGAAGTTTTGCAAAACACAAGTGCAAAGTACCAGATAGTGCTGCACACTCTGCACTCAGGATAGATTCTCACAGCAGGACACCAGTTTAAGATAAACTATCCCCAGCCTGCTCGCATGCTTTGGCCTTGAAAATTCCCCACTTTCCCTCCCAGCTCTACTTGGAACTCCTACAGAAGGGGATCCTTCATCCACCCGGATCACGTTGCCCTCGTGCACAGCTATACTTGTTGAGAATCTGTTCCCAAGTACAAGGACACAGTGAAGCAGACAGCAAAAACAGCTGAGCAAAGGGGGAAGAAGAGGCAAGAGCTCACCACGTGCTACTCAGCTACCAAGTCCTGACAGTCAGGACAGACAGCTGACAGGAGCAAGGCTCAAACAAAATGACATAACCATCAAAATGCCATGGGAGATGTAAATCAAGAGCAATTGCTCCCCTGAAATCCTACACCATCGTGCAGAGGGAGGGGAGCTGGCAGGGCAGCTAGTGTTCATGGGCAGCAGCCACACCAGAACTTGTGACAAGAGGTCACCACCCCACACCCCATCCCTCCAGCACCACACAGCCTGGCTGGAGACCAGAGGAGGAGTACAGCACTCTGGTCACAAGGTACAGGAAACTATTTCTGGTCGGGGGGAAAGCATACCACACTCTTCTGTCTCCAGGGCAACAAAACAGGCCAACTCAAGCACAACTCTTAGAGAAAAAGCACACTGCAGCCCCGGGAGCAGCAGCCCGCAGCAGTCAGTGCCACGGCCGGGAGCAGCGAAAGGTCTGGCTGGGAGCGTTTCCTGCCGCGGGTCCTGCAGGATCCCTCGTCCTGCTCCCGCAGGATCCCTGCTCCTGCTCCTACAGGATCCCAGCTCCTGCAGGATCACTCACCCTGCTCCTACAGGATCCCAGCTCCCGCAGGATCCCTGCTCCTGCTCCTACAGGATCCCAGCTCCCGCAGGATCCCTGCTCCTGCTCCTACAGGATCCCAGCTCCCGCAGGATCACTCACCCTGCTCCTACAGGATCCCAGCTCCCGCAGGATCCCTGCTCCTGCTCCTACAGGATCCCAGCTCCTACAGGATCCCAGCTCCCGCAGGATCCCAGCTCCTGCTCCTACAGGATCCCTGCTCCTGCAGGATCCCAGCTCCTGCTCCTGCAGGATCACTCGCCCTGCTCCTGGCAGCACCAGCACACAGCCCAAGCAGTGACCTGATAATGGCTCCCCCACCCCATCCCCAAAGGTCTTCATCACCCAGTGGCCTTTGGTACAGTATAAACGTTTGACTCTTATCAAATCAGCACCAGAGTAAATTTGATACTTGTGGGGAATAACCTGGTACCTAAATGCATAAGCAACAAAAACAGAACCTACATTTTCTACCTTACTCTGGCCTAACAAAAGTTTATTCCCAGTACGAGACAAAAAATTTTTTTAGTCCAACAGAGCAGTGAATGGGTTGGCTTTAACACTTTTCTCATACAGGATCTCTCTGAACTTTGAAATGCAAAGTAGACTTAACAATATTAAAATAACAATGAAAAGATCTCTTACCAAGAGCTTGCAAAGAAATAATTTCTCCTCCCTCTGCCCTAAAGATAAAACTTATTTCTGCAAGTTATTTGTGGAGTGGAGCGTTTACTCCTAAGCACAGTGGAACTACACCTCCCAGCTAGCATAACACCACATCTGACCTACCTTACAGGATTTTAGGCCTGGGACATCGTGCCTATTTCCCAGCTTTCCCAAACCTGTGAAATTCAACCAGTAATTTCCATAATTTGTCTAAAACAAAGTATATCCTTTAGAAAACATAAGGGTTCACATTCAAGACTTCAACTGATAAATAATGTCATACACCCACAGAAATTACTCCAAATATTAGTTATCCTTCCTGTTAAAATTCAGTACTGCTGTTCCAAGTCTGAATCCATCTACCTCCTGCTTCCAAATATTGGATTTCATTAAGCTCTTTTCCTGCTACGTTACAGAGCTGTCTAGCCCTGAACAATAGCTGATGCTTAAAACTTAAGTACAGGATATTACAAACACTCATCCAATATTCATTTACTGTTTTCCAGCCAAAAAAAAAAAGGAATCTTGCTATTTGGGAAATTATTCTATCTGCAGTCTGAAGCAATGAGTATCTACACAGACAGGAAAGTGCAGTCTATGTATCTCTTCTGTAGCAAAACTTAAAATGTAAATGCTTAAGAAGATGGTGCTTAAAAACAAGAGAAAACTTACTTGTGTTTAATACACAAACTAAGGCGTGAGCATCTATTTATCTTTGTCAGCCCTTTATATAATATGATTTTTGTATCTCTATTCAGCATGTAAACATACATTTAACCCAAGTACCTTTAACATCATTGCTCTGCAAACATAGCACTGTCATTCTATGATGTTACTGCAGGGTTTCTTTAAAACACACCTGATGAGAAAATGCCTTTTAAAAGAACTGGGATTTCTTTGGGATGAGTTTTGATTTGGCTAGGGATTTACTTAAATAGAAAATAAGAATGGCTGTGTTAGCATAATTTGTAAGAGCTAAGAACCTATAAAAATGAAATTGCTCCATTTTACACAAACACGCAGTCACTCTACTGAGGCAGGGCTCTTCATGCACAATGGATGGACAGGAATGGCTGTGCACTGCCAGCAAAGTCACAGCTGTAAGGAACTCTAACTGGGAAGGTTAAAACAACAACCCTGCCTGAGCACAGAAGACAGCAGACCAAAAACATCGTAGTTTGTTCTGATTTCCACAATGCATCAAACTTCAGCAGATACTCAGGATAACTTGATGCTAAAGAAAGGTGTACCCAACAGAAATAAAATTCTAGAAGCAGATAACGTTACTTCACAAACACGCGTCAATCTCCAGCAGAGTGTGGAATATAAATGGCTTTATACTGATGCATATTTCTTACTCTTTGCTAAGAAAATAATTTTATTACCTGACTAGTTCTGTCTGATATTCCAAGGATGCAGTGGTAGAGATGGATGAATAACATGAGACGCAAAAGAGTTCCCAGTTTTCTACTCTAGCCACTACATGCATGGCTGCTTTGCAGGAGGTTCATCCTCACCAGGTCTTTCTCCTCTAAGGGTACCCGAGACCTGGAGAACATTTTCAGACACAGACAGGGTAGAGGATATTTATAAATCCCAGTAGTCTAGAGCTGCCAAGTGAGAACATTTACATAATAACAGCAACAACAAAAAGAGGAAGAAAGTTCACTGTGCTTAATCAGCCTGTTAGGAAGCTGTGTGAGAAGGGGCTGCCAGGGAAGCACAGGGAGACCTGTCTGCATGGAGCTGTGTACACTTGTGAGAGGCAGAGCCTGGAGAACAACACCTACCACAAATCCAAAAAGGAGATCAGTCCTAAGTAGGAGGGGTGAGGGCCAAACCCGAGTCAGAGAGCAGGAGAAGCTGTTTGGGTGTCAGGTGCCAACACTGCCACCCTGCACTGGCAGCACAGCACGAGATCCTCCCGACTTCAGACGGAGCTGTGATGCCCTGAGTGACTCCCGCTCCCAAGAGATGCACAGAGGGGTTCTGTGTCAGCTGTGGGCAGCTGCCATGTGAGCATGCTCTCCAGCCCCAGCTTTGCCACAAGCTCCACAAAGGATCACTGGCCAGGAGGTTGAAAGAAAAGTGCCCATCATGAATCCCATCCCTTCCACTGAATGGGATGCACTGAAATTTACTGCTCTAGGAACAAATGTGAGCAAAAGCACACCTATTTCAGGTTATTCCCTCTACTGGCAAGAGGAAGTAGAAGTCAGCATTAAAAACTAATTGAAATACTGGATAAAACAATTATTGACATAACAAAGATTTATCAGTAAAAGTGATAAATTTCACACCTACCAGAAAGCAAGGTGTAAAACGTTAATTCTAACCTACTTTCTTCAACAAGCATTAGAAACACAGCACTGTTTCAAAATGGTTCCCTGTTCAAAGGACTACATCTACTGCAGCATTTACTGACTTACTTTACCAAACTGCAGTTATACTGAGGTCTTGTGGCTAAAGCTCCCTCTTTATTTAGTACACCTGCTGTAAGAAAGGAAAAAGAAAAAGGAGCAGGGGATAACTTTTAGCAGCCTAAATTTTAGCCACTTCAGTGAACAGGCAGATTCTTTCCTAAAGCAAAAGAAAGAAGCATCAAGAAAACTAACACTTAGATGTGAATCAGCTCTTTGATAAGAATCTATGAGGTAAAAAACAGTGCTCCTCCCTTTACAAACATATAATCTTATTCTCAACTGGAATACACAATCTAGCTGCTCAATACTGCAGTATCACCTGTCTTCATCCTGCATTAGGACCGTGCTCTGACCATGCTGTTAAAGGAGGCTTGCAAGTATCATTCCTGTGGGAACACATGCTAGATTACATTTCTGAGAATGGGAAGAGTCCGGAAGAAGAATCAAACTCTAAGCAATAAATTCAGTTTGATTGCTGTCATCATGCCAATTCCGGGAGATAGTCAATTGGTGCCAGCTGGTAAGATATCATTTGAGTTGCTTCAAGACAGAAATCGAATTTACATCAAATACATTTTGTAGTGTGAGACTAGTCTGAACCTTCAGGTTCCTTCATGCTTGTTTAAATTTAAACTTCCTCTTTGAAACATTTCCAGCAAAAGAGAGTTAGTTCTCTCATCCTGGACTTCAAGATACAGGCTTTTCCCCATATTCTCTTATTTTTTCCAGCAAGACTGTACTACGGTACAACTGAGATGTCTCAGCATTTGCAACAGGGTAGCAGAGGACAGTATGCCATACCACACCACCACCTTGAACCTGGATACCAGCAAGTCCCAGACTGACACTATCTGCAGAATTAGTAGAAACAAACATTTAAAAAATCATCCTAGGCCTTAGGAATGACCAGAGGCCACCATCGATATAACCTTTCTGACAAGAGCTAAGAGCAGATGCCTAAGGAAAAATACAAAGAAAATAAGCATATTATGACCCCTCCCTTCCTCATTTCCATTTCAATGTTTCTACATTGCCATTTCAAAGACCAGCTAAAATTAATAAATCTGCAGCAGCATACTACTGCTATTGCAGGTGACATTTCTGAAAGCCAGAGTCTGTTTTCTCTCAATGCAGAATGATCCCAGTGCCACGATGTCCCAAGTGCGAGGGCGGAGGGGCTCTCACACCCAAACAGCACCTCCAGCATCTCTGCTGTGGCAACTGTGCAAGAGTCACAGAGCCACCGAGGGGAAGACATGTCTGGAGACAGCATGTGAAGATGAAAGAGCCAAGCTCCACTTTTCTCAGCTAGTGAAAGCTAGAGAAACAAGACAGTGGCAAAATCCCCATCACTTGCCTTCAGCTACAGACAGAAGGAGGTTCAAGTGCCAACACGACACAATAAACAAATATAAGATTTCTTTCAAGAAATGCCGGCAAACATATTTTCTGAAAACCTTTCCTCCAGCAAAATCACTAACATTAGCACCTTGTAAAAGCCTTTTCCCATGCTCTCACAACTTTCCAGAAACAAACAACTCCATGTGTAAAAGTGTAATATGACCCCTAATAGTACATATACACACAGATCTTAAAGACAACCTAAAGTCCACACAGTTGGTCACAAGCTCTGTTTACACACACTGGTATCTCTGAACCCCTTGGTACTACTAAACTGGAAAACCAAAACAAACAAATTAAAAGGAACAACCTACATAAAATTAGCACAGTTTCCAATTTTCTGTTCAAGTAATGCAGAAATTAGACTTTTAACACCACAGAGTAGAAGTCAAGATGGTTTAAGTAATTATATTTGTATCTCAAATGAGCATCCTGAAGAGTGGGCCAAGGCAATTTATTCTCTTTTCCTGCATTTCATTACTTTGTACTTACCTTGCCAAGATAATCTAACTGAAGGCAGGTATTAATATGTATACAACAGTGGCAAAAGCAAAAAAGCTATTAAAAATACCTAGAACAGAGGAATCTTTTTTAAAAAAATCAGAGTGTGCACCTTTGGCATTGTACTTTCTACACTTGGTGTCACTCAAAGCTGCCTTTTCTATTCACATGTATATTTTTCAGTTTATCAGCTAACAACCTGTCTGAATTTTTTTCTTTGAATTATCCAGCAGGTGGACCTGGTAAAGGAAGGAGAATTCCTATCCACTTGTTTTCAACAGGAACACATACCCTGAGTATTACCTACTGTACACCTAAAGCAAAGGAGCAGCACACTGATGTGCACATGAAGAGGAAGCGGGGAGCTCGGGCTCTCACAGCCACCGGCAGCTTTCCAGGAACTTCAAGAGTCAAAGGAGGTCAAATTAGTGAATCAGCACAGGCTCACTGCTATAGGTGAGAGTGATCTCTGTCACAATTAATGATGTAAGCAGACTAAGTGTGCTCAAGTCTAACATGCCATTCTTTGCCTACAAAGGCACAGATAAAGCCATATTGTGTGTTTTCACTATCTCAGAGAGAATGGTAATGATTTGCTTAGGTTTTTGCCTGTGGAAGAGCCCACAGTTTGACCAAAGCCAACACTGCAAAGCAACATGAAGTAGAACTGCATGGGCATCCAGGAAGGGGAAGGAGCAAGCACCCCAGCCATCCACTGCAGACATCGTCCTTGTCTTCAAACTTGAGTTAAACTCAGAATTTGGGCAAGAGAACTCCTTCTGACCTCGCTACAGCACTCAGAGAAACATTTGTAAACCTATTCATGAGACATCCCTCCACAACACACACTGCCTCCTCCCCACGAGCTGCAGGCTCCTGCAGCCCTTGCTCTTCAGGCTGTTTTAAAAGCTTTACTTGCTCCCAGTGTAACTCAGCAAAGTGCAATGAGCCAGGTAGAGCCCAGCAGACTCAGCTGGAAGCCCTGGTGTCAAAGAGCCAGCAGCATGACTGCATTAGGAGAGTGGAGGATACCTGCCTACAGAACAGCTGACAGAGGATGAAGCACCACTGAGGCCCCAGTGAGAGTCTTCAATAAAATCTGACATTACATATGTGCCCTCTCATGTGCAAGCCCTATTTGTGGTCCACATTTCTCAGGGCATATCAGTCCCTCTTGAAGGCAAGATAAACATCTCTCCATCTCTCCATCTCCCCAGTCATCGTTCCCATGCCTCCAGTGGGATATATAAGGCCTGTGCCAACTCTGCTTTATTCTGCTTTATTATTATCTACTTTTCCCATCAAATATTTACTTTAGTTGCTAAAAACCAATGAAGAATTTCCAAGAGCCTCTGACTTGAATTTCATTCCCCCTCTTTTTCCCTGCTAACCATCAGTTTATTTCATGCCACCATGATGGAGGCAAATCATAGAAGGAAATACCCTCCCAGATTTGGTGGTGAATGGGTGGGAAGGAAATGTTTAATCTCAGAGGTTGCCTGTAAAGCTGTGTGCTAGATTAACACCTACAGCCACGAAGTTGGTACCTACAGTCTGCTGCAATAATTAAGAATTCTACAGACTGACCATTAAAATTACCCGTCATTCACCAACACCATCTGTTCCATTGGCTACTGCAAAGAATGCCATTTCTTGCTTTACAGACTTCTTCCTTGCTCAGTGTGGGATGGAACACAAGGAAAATCAGTGCTGCAGTGGAAGATACTGGCAACCATTCATGCAGCAGCAGACCGTAGCTCCCCTCTGAAGGAATAAATCTTCCAGCTGACAAGAACAAAAATACAGCCACCTTCCTCCTAATCTGAAGCAATGGAGATCACCAACCACAAATGCTGTCAGACTGATAGAAGCATAGCAAAAGGCACAAATTCTTTTATCTGCTGTGGCCAGGAGGCATCAGTGCACCCATCACAGCCCTGACACAGGAAGAAATGTGGTGCAATTGCACACCCACTAAGAATGGTGAGATTGTCCTGCTGGCCAGCCTGGCACACTGGGGGGCATTTGCTTGAAGGTTCCACTAAGTGTGTGGTGGGAGTAACAGCTTATTTTAGCTCTTCTTGGGCATATTAGCCTAGTGTAATTTAAAAAGCTTTGGAAAGCCTACACCCCAGAGAAAAGAACTGTAGGGTACAAACACAACTACAAAATGAATGAAGTTTTCAAAAGAGAAGATGCTGAGCTCCTCAGCTGTGAATGGTGAAACAACTTCCCCTTTCTTGCACCAAACTGGAGAAAAAATGACTGCAACTCTGTCACGGTCATTTCCGACCAGAGTTCAGAGTACTTGTGCAGCCCAACTCTCAAAGCACAGCCCCCCACACCACGTACAACAGAGCCCTCCCTTTGCTCGTCCCTGCCCCACAAGCAGCACACCCACCTCCTTCCCCTGCTGAGACTGTGGTTCAGCACGTTCTCCTCCATTTTGCCAGCTTGCACTTTCCTCTGCACCCCACATCCCCCCAGTTTCAGCAGCTCAGCAGGGAGACACCCCCCTTCCCTTTGATGACAGCCCCAGCTACACAAAGGGCAGCCCCAGTCCAACTCTCCCATCCCTAGTTTCCCATCTGCAAGGGCACCATTTTTTTTAAACTGCATTTTACAAGTAAATCACGTGCTCAGCTGCTAGTTTGGGTGCAGAGCCAAGAAACACTCCGGAGTATGGGGGAAGGGAGCTGATGTATTTTTTGTTTCAGCTTACCAGAAACTTCACTGAGACCAAGAGCAGATCTTCCACCTACACCTCTCCTTCAGCACAGCCCCTTCCCCCAGATACTCTCACAGCAGAGGTGCAGAGTAAATGCACAACAGGAGAATCTGGCAACTCACATGCCTACAGCCAAGCATCAAGTCCAAAAAGAGGTGGGACACCAGCTTTGCATCCCATCGGATCCACTGAAGGCATACATTCAAGGGGCCCCATCTCTCCTGGAAAGGCTATGGCTTCCACACAGATAAAGGGAGAAGTTGTGGGTTAGGAGATGCTGAGGCAGGAGGCTGCAGTGACAATGCTAACTTACACAAACACACCACAGTATTTTGGTTAGAAAGTTAAGGGGGAACGTTTCAGATCCAAGAGGCTGGCTGTAGAACGCATGCTTAAACAAAGAGCATCTCAACATGCTCTTACAGAGACATGGGGAGGGAACAAGTGATTTTTAAAAAAAAATACACAGTCTAAATTTTAAATGGGTTCCATATGCTTTCTGCAATGAGATGGACAGGATAATATGCATGGCAGTGTCTCTTAGCTCACACAGGGCTGTACAATAATGTATTTCCTTAGGTGCCCTTTGGAGACCTCTCTTGAATTGCCCCTAGACCTAGCAGCACAAGCAGAAATTTGGGAAAATAGAAATTCTGGCAAATTTCTAAAAGACAGATAATTAAATGGTGGAAAAAATATGTTAGAAAACAAACAAAATATGCTCAAAAATGAACAACTACTTCCATAGTATCTTTTTTTGGAGAATCTCTAGGTGTCTAACAAATACTTACTATAAGGCCAGAAAACCCTTGAAGCACAAGGTTTCTTTCCCTACCTTAAAGAGCTGGAGAAAAAAAGTAGAGGTACTGAAACCAGAGAACATGTCAGCAACAAGTCTGTGAACAAACTCAGATCTTTGGAATCTGAGCCTTTCACTACCCTGTTTTTCATCCCTCTGCAGAAAGAGAAATGAAGATAGAAACAATGCAGTTCAAATCTAATGGATTTTGAACACTCAAAGCAAAAATTGATAGGGGCAGCATTAGTACTGCTGTGATACCTCATCAGTCTCACTCTGGGAAGCATGAAATCTGACTTCAACAGCATGCTAGAACCTAAGGAATTTTTATTATGAGGTCTGGTGTTCAGAATTGGAAAAAATATTTTTCTTTTTAAAAAAGCTACATTTAGTCTCTTTGGGAACTGCCACCCAACAAAGACTGCATTGCACTTGACAAGAGTACAGCCTGAAAATAGCTTCCTCCACATGAAAGCTCCAGATTTGGACAATCTGGTGCACACAACAGCTTTAAAGTGGTCACCCTGTTCCATTACCATGCTTGCTTTGAGATTCTCAGGGAATGAGGCACCTGACTTGAATCTTTTTCCAAAAAAGCAGCTGTTATGCTACAGTTTTGATTTATTCTCTGGCTAAGTTAATTTCTTGTTTTGATCAATGTTTAATGCTCCTGGCTAGATCAGTTTAGATCTTCTTTGCCTGGAGGCATTTAATGCTGCTACATTACTGTAATACTAATATAAGGTCATCTAACGCTCCCCTCCACCAAGTCTTCTGCTGTGATTTGGATCTAAATTATGTGGTACACTTTAGCATGAATTGCACAGCACCATATCAAGTCAACAGACACTTACTGAATTTCAAGAGATGGTCAGACTTGCTGATTAACAGGCAACACACCCAGAACATTCTCACTGATGAAGTTCACCCCGCCACAAAGAGAGACCGAAGATGAGGGGTTGAAACTGTAGCCCTCATCTCAGAGCACATCGTTCTGTAAATTGCTGCCTATCTAAGGCAAAAAATGAGAGGGGAAAGGGTGGTGTGTCAGATGGAGAAGGAAAGTGCAGTGAAACAGTTATTAAAGCACTAACACTGATGGCTACAAGGAACTTTCTCTGCTGAGATTCAGTTTTAATGAGGTGGCGGTTAAGATGTCGAGCCAGCATGTCTGAAGACTAAACCCTCCTTTGTCTACAGAACACATAAATGAGAAGAAAAAGTGGCAGGAAAAACTTCTCCACACTATCCACCAGACAGCCTCAGCTTTGACCTAAAAGGAACACTTCTGCCCTACAAATGTTATTTCAACAAAGAGGTTAAATTTCAAATCCAAGAAAGACAGCAGAGCACAGTCTCACCTGTGGCCAGTGCCTGAGGAGCCTTCACAGTCCAATATGAGCTCTGTGGAGTACAAAGTTGGGCTGCAAACTGCAGCACTTCCTGGTAGAAGAAGCTTCTATACAGGCACCATTCACAGCAGACAGCACAGTAAAAAAACTGTGTCCTTATGCTTACTTTTTTTGCTATCTCTACCTGGACAGCCAGTCTAGCAAAATAAGACTTGGGACCTTGTTCATCCTATCACTAAAACTGCTATCTTCATTTCAAGGGGAATGCTAGCAAAGGTGATCCCTGCCCCTTCCTAAGCCTCACTCCTTTTCTTCAGCTCTTCTGTATCCAAACAGCACAGTCCTTCAGCACAGCAGGCAGAGGACAACTACAAGTGTAGGTTGTAAAGATACTACTGCAGCCCCAGCACAGAAATACATAGCTCACAAGCTCACAGACAGCTGAGTAACATGGAAAAAAGCAGTAGGGCCCATCACCTAAAATAAACAAATAAATAACTATCCACCAGTGCTGTAGGACTGGTCTCTGCAGAAGAGGTTCCTGGGTTCTGTGACCCAGCAGAGGAAAGGAGCAGTGGCAGAGCAAGCAGCACTGTTCAGGACTTAGGGACAGCAAGTCTCCCAAGCTGCTTATATCTAATGCAGCCAGGATCTAAAGTGACAGCAGCCAGCGGGCAGGAAGGCCTAGAAAGCATGTCCTTCAGGTCCTGGAAAATGCAAGCATAAAATGTGCTTCTAAAAGAAAAACATTAACAGCATTTGTAGACAGGAAGAGAGACAGGAGACAAAGACAACTAAAGAAGTGTCCAGAGAGAAGACAAAGCCACATGTATGGAACATGGGAAGGACAGAGAACCCACCAAAAGGGGCAGCATAAGGAAAATGGGATCATATGAGATGAGAAAGCCCAGCTCAGAGACAAGACTTTCTGGCCTTGGTGAACGGCAGCACAGTGGCAGCCCAGGGCAGGCTGCTCTCCTTCATGGGCCATAACCCTCAACAGCCTTACTGACCATGTCACACACAGAAACAGAAAGTAAGTCTGGCAACTTCTGATTACTTCAGCAACCGTTATCATCATGAGCGAATCAATTTTTCATTTTACAATTATTTAAACAATTTCCTGTTTTTCACACTGTACCCATATTCTCTGCCACACACTGAAACATGTTTCTCTATTCAGCTGGAGCAAAGCCACAAGACCCTCCAGTCCTCACAGCCAAGGAGGTGCCTGGAGAGGGCACTCAGCCTAACCACAACAGCCACCATCCAAAACAGTGACCATGCTGTTGGTGGATCAGCTTAGGAGGTTTCTGCCTCCAGCCCATTTGCTTGTTCTCACCTCCTCAGCCAAGTTCACTGCCAGATCAGCTGTTTGGGTGACAGCCCTATGAGCAGAGAAGGAGAAGAGAGTAGCAAAAGCAATTTTAAGTCTTCTCTGAAGTCAGTTAGCTTTGAAAGCAGTTGATAAAATTAACAACCCTAACAGAAACTGCCCACTGCAAACAGCAACCAAATAAAGCTGCTAGTTCCCAAATGGCTGATGACCAAGCCACAGCTGCGCCGGGGGGAGGAGAGGGGGAAAGCGCGCATGAATCCTCCAGTGAGTCACTCCCTGCATCCCTGCTGGCCTAGATAAATGCTGCTGCCACTCCATGATGGGTGCTGCAAACCAACTCTTAAGCCCACAGCATCCCCGCTGCTCATCTCCTGGTGGGCACAAAGCCTGCACTGAACAACACCACCTTTGTGCAAGTGGGCAAGCAAGAGAGGCAGCCACAATCACCATTAGGGCTCAGAGGCTCCGATTTGGCTATGACAGACTTTTATGTCTCTTCTTGCACTTGCTCCTGCTTTCAGGAATTGTCCCTCGAGGGCTGAGATCTCAGGCAGGTGAGGATGCATTATAAAGCTCGTCCATTTAGACAAGGAAAACACTGAAAAAAGTGTGAATGCAAATAGATAATAAAAATAGTAATAGACACTGTATAGGATGTTTCTCTGAGTCCCAGTACTGGCATTAGTTTGTTTACAGTGCAGGCTGCTCATTTGCACCATCTGAGCAACAAGACGTGGTGGATCACATCAGAACTGCCTTACCTTGATGCAGAAGTTTAGGATGATTACCCAAAGCAAAAAAATGCATCAGAATTAAGAGCATATCAAGTCTATACCACATGTAACATCTCCACTATAGATGCACCAAGAACAAGGAACTGGTCTAAAGTAGACACTCCAACTAGTTAGTTCTCTGTAAGACAAAGCCTCAAACAGTGCAATACTGAGGCACCACAGCTGCCAATCCTGCAGTCAAGTAATTAATTGTTTTAAGAACAAAGGCGTTTAATTTAAAGTCCTGTGCCCAATGCAATCTCTGTGGAAGAGCTATTGAAGTTTTAACTGTCCTCATCTGATAGTGACAGATTTCTTTACCCTGGCTTCCCAGGTGTACAGATACACCAGAAGGAACAGGGTAAGAAAAGGAAAAGAACCTTGAAGAAACAAAGTCTCAATTAGCTGCATCTACAACACTGGTGTACATGCTGGATGCTAAGGATTTCAGAAACAGAAGCTGGCTAGCTGACACTCATACCAAGAAGAAAAGGTCAGGCCACAAACTCCAAGTTTCAGGCTAATGATGCTACATTTTGCAATCTTCTAAATTCTACTTTCTCTATCACACAGTTCTGAAAACTTCCCTCATTACTCTTAGTTGTGAAATTACAAAACAAATGGAACCCTGGGCAAAACACATTTGTACTCACAGTTAAAACTGACCAAGATTGCACTGCATCTCCTCCAAATCATTATCATAAATATCTCAGAGAATCCAAAGAAATAAAAAAACAGCTTATCCTTCATCTAATCCATCTTTGTCTCTGACCTGAATATATATCTCACAGTGATTTTCCCACTTCCACAAAAAAAACCCCAATCATTGTTGATGCACCTATAAAGACTTCCTAGCCTGCAACTTTTAACACATGATAGAAGGATTATAGTGTTGCAACACATGGTTAAAAGCAAGGAATACGTGAAGAAGAGAGAGCAGCACAAGGCAGCAAGTAAGGTGCTACACAGGGCATCTGCCTCAACCCAGAGCATGTTAACAACAAATCCTACCCAAGTACATGTACATGAAATAGTGTCATAAAGGGTCAGTGATATAACTAAATAAAAAAGGTCAACAGATTAAACTACTTGTGCAGTCTTTATACAGCTCCCTATGCAGGTGGAATTGCTTGAAAGATTTGATGCCAGGTTTCTCTAATGAAACTGCAGCCAAAACAAGCGTATCTGAGCTCCTTTACTGCATTACTAAAAAGTGAAGAGGAAAGAGATTATGATTTCTAGAGCCTTCAGAACAACACAATGCACACTGAGAAACAGCAAGAGACTGAATGAAACAGAAGTGGTCAAGACAGGAAGTGCTGCCTATCATACCCTAAGACAGGCAAAGCAAACTGACTTACATTAGTTACAAGCATTCTGTCCAGTCTCCAGCTGGGTACTCCAGCACACTGATTGTTCTGAAGCACCCAATGCTGCTGCCTGTTCCAAGAAAACATCTGGCTAGCAATGCTGATGTGCAAAAAATAGGCTAGCCCAAGAAAATTATGTATTCATGAGGCTTCTAATGTCTCCTGAAAATGCAAAGATGTCCTGCCTTTAAAAAGTTCTGTCTTCCACCCAACTCTAGCAAAGGTGTCCTAAAACAACAAATCCCTGCTTTAGAAGAAAACAGTCCAGGCACTAAATGAACTATGGAGAGGCAGAGGAAAGCATCTTCCCATTATACTGAGCTTATGTAAAAATACCGCAATAGACAAATCAACCAGTGGACTTGGAGACCTGGGAAGACTTCTTTATTTCCTTCTATTGGTCAGCTTGGTCCATCCAATACCACTATAAAGTAATCTCTGCCTAACTTCCCTAAGCATTTGGCTGGTGAGCACAGAACACACATCACGTGCCCCACTGACTGAGGAAATGACTTGAAGCTGAGGGGAGGCATATGTTGGATAGGAAAGGGTTCTGCACCCGGAAGGTGGTTGGACCCTGGAACAGATTCACCAGGGAAGTGGTCACACCACCAGTCTGACAGAGTTCAAGGAATGTTTGGACAGTGCTCTCAGGCACCTGGTGAGACACTTGGAGATGGTCCTGTTCAGTGCCAGGAGCTGGACTTCCATAATCCCTATGGGTCTCTTCCAGCTCAGGATATTTGGTGATTCTATGATTCACTTCTGCAAGCACCCCAGAGACCTGTGAGTACAAGTGCAGGCAAGAGCAAACAGCTACACTGCCACAGGAGCAGCAGCTAAGGTCACTAATAAGCTGGATATAAAGAGGGGGTGGGGAAAGGCTGCAGTGAAGCCTTGGTGTCATACCAGGACAGGCAGAGAGAGTAACTAAAGAGAAAAAGCCATGATTTGGCAAAGGGAAGGGTGGGATGGGAGCTGCAGAGTAAAACAGAGAGAAAACGAGGCATGATCCTGCCTGACAAAAAAAAAATTTAAAAAAAGAAAAAAATTCTGAAAAATTCTCCTTCATTGCATTGCAGTGACATGTAAACTACTGCTCTAACAACACAGAACTGCCAGAGCAATGTTACACAGGCTGGTTTGCACAGAGTGAGAAGGAAGGAGATGTACTTGATGGCCTCAAAAGAAGACACATGGTCTCACCAAGTACTGCTCTTCTTTGCTCTCTCCAGAAGGTTCACAAGGCAGAGCTGGAAGGACAGTATTTGACAGCTTTAAGACATCTTTTCCTGTCCTTACTGCCTTGAAAATAGAAATATATCTGAAGTGCAAAACAATCTGACCCAATTTACAAGCAGATTTTCTAGATTTCTCTTCAGAAAAGGTCAATGTGACAAAGTCAAATAGGCTTTTATGGAATCTGCTCATCAAATCCAAGACAGTACTCAAGAACATTATTGTTCCAAGTCCCTTACAGATCTGTCTGCAATGATGAATAACCTTTGAGACCATGGAGACAATTCAGAGCAGGGTTCAGAGAACTTCTGTGTGCAATTTTTCTATTTGATATATCATTTCCACCTAAAACTAAGCTTTCTATTGAATTACAAGTCCTTCTTTTTAATAATGCACTTACCACATGAGTCCAATCTCCATAGACATCTTGGTGAATATTGTTTCTGGTTCTTTAGGGTAGCTTGTTAGCATACTGTGTGTATCTGCAAGGGCCAGACAGCATGGCACTAGCACAGTGAGCTTTCTCCAAGAGCTTTTAGCAAGCCCACAGGCTTCCTAACCTGCAGGCTGGCAGCTGCCTGTTAGTAGAATGCCAGGAAAAAAACAGGATGCCCCTTCACAAAGATTAGGTGTGCAATCAGGAGCAAGTGTCTGACCACAGTCCAAATGTACAGGACTAACTGCATGCTGTCACACTTCTAACCAAAACAATTAAAGCAAGGGTTGATTCTCCTGCATTGTAGACATGACTCAGGTTCCAATATGAGAAACAAAGATCAGCACATGGAACAGAAAATCACTTCAGGAGTGCACCATGATCCTCATAAAAAATGAATACACAAATTATCATCTAGAATTAAGTTTCATATGAGAAAAAGGGGCAATAAGCTGCCTTTTGTAAAAGACCTGCATCACCTGCTACAACACTGATAAGAATAAAATAAAACAAGAGGAAAGAGAGCTCTGAGCAACTGCATTTATATTAGTGAGACAGGAGAGGAAGGGAGAAAAAAGCCTTCATTAGTCACTGATAGGACTGATAGGATAAGTTGTATTTACAAAGAGTGCATTAGTCATCCACTGTTTTTTTTCCAGAGAAAGCTGAGGAGGGCTCTATCTTCCTGGCTTCCATGGGAGACAAGGCCTCCATGCCCCAAAGTGCAGCTGCTGCACATTTCCTTCCAGAAAGCCCTCATAATGAACAAGGTCTTCATATCCCTCCACCTAGGTATGGCCTTCTGCTCTCCGACAGACGCTGACTAGGAAGATGCAGCTGGAAAAGGGATCCTTCCAATTGGCATTGGCCCACACTGTCTAAGGCTTGCTCTATTAAATGCATCAAAACAGCTCTGCTGGGAGGAAGACGCAGGAAAATCCTGAGGCTGCAGCTTCTCAAGTAGCTGTCACTGTTCTCATGAAAGCTCATCCACAAAGAAAGAGTGCAAGGCAAGCAATTCAGAGGTTTTGAAAAGACAGCCACTCCTCTTTTCCTCCCTAAAGTTGCAGCATGCTGCAGAAAGCCCAAAATACACAGAGACTCTCCCCTAGCCAGGGCAGTTTGAAGTTCTGCATGGCTTCTGTACCTGTTCCAGCTTTCTGAGCACACCTCATGCCCAGCAGTGACAGGAATCATCTCCTGCACACCACCTTGTTCTGTGCTGTCTACAGCCAACAGGGAAGGCCCAGCAAGGACCTGCCCCTCAGTATGAAGGGAACACCAAGGAAATGCTGCTGCTGTGCTTCCACCAGCACCTGCAGAGAAGTTTGCATTCCAGAGGGCTGGAGGATCAGACAGGCTGAGGAATGGAAGAGTATTCACAGAGTAAGTATGCTGTCCCTTCAAAAGCTGAGCTGTTATCAACTGTTCAAGAGTTTCTGAGCTGTGGGGAATCTGCCTCCAGTTCATGTGAGCAATTCTAGGGAGTTCTCAAATTCCTGAGAGGAGGGCTGCCAGCTCAGTGCAGCTTTACTGCTACTATACTAAAAACCTGTTCATTCCTGTTCAAAACAAAACAAAACAAAACAAAAAAAAACCCCACAAAAATCAAACCTGTAACCACACTCTAGTCTGTCCTGCTAACAGTGATTTTGCTGTCTCCTTCCCCTGCCCAGCCACTCATTCATCTTCACACAAAATAGCAAAGGGATTACGCAGATGTTGCTTTGCTATCCTGACCTTCTTAACCTATGCCCACATGCCATCAGTGATGTTGTGCGTTCACTGTCCCTTCAGCCATACGTCAGAGGCTAATTCCCTCCTGGCTGTACCCTCATTCAGAAGCTGGATGATAATTCTCATCTCCTGCTACAGAGCTTCACAGGAACAGAGACAGGAACTCCCTGCAAATGTACAATTGCAGTTCAGAGCACAGTACTAGCTGTAAAGCACAACAAAGAAGGACAACACAGGCAGTGTATCCAGAGTTGTGTCCAACTGAGGGGCAGCAGGAACACTGAAAAACTGAATGCTCAGAGAGGCAGTCCATGGCATGGCCAGCATAGAGCATCTGTGGGTGTCTGCCTGGGGAAGAGTAAATGGGGGAGGGAACTGCACCATGAGGGACAGGATTTCACTCTAGTGCCCAGCAGAAACAGCCATTCAAATGGAGCTAAGGCTACTGCAAAGGAGTGACAAAAGGTGGCTGAGCCATCGGTTTGCATGCAAGCTGTTTCCTTCTCCTGGGTGAGTCTGTCTAATCCAGAAAAAGAGGCTGCACAAGTTCTGAAGAATAGGTCAGCAAGAATTTTCACAGTGATTACTTGGTCACACATATGGACACAGGAAAGTTGCATCCCATCCAGCAATGATAAACAACCTTCACTATCCACTTCCTGCTTCACAGAGCTTGAGATGCTAACAGCAGCCTTGAATAAATCCATGAATCAATGGTGATATCTAGAGTGGGGAAACACTCTTGATTCAGAAGAGGATCTTGATAGATCTACAGCTGGGGAGATTCCAACTGAACAGGAGGAAAGATTCTGAAAATTGCTTGGCAAACTGGAGGAAGCATATAGCAGACATAGGACCAGGTGGCAGGGAAAGGTCTCTGGCAGGGACAAGAGTGTAACTTCTGCATGGCCATGACTGTCATGATCACAATCAATACTGCTGGTGAACTTTGTGTCAAGAGCCAAGCATCAGAAAAATGAAATTCTCAGAACCTGTCACCAGATCTGACACATCACCCAGAGCATGCAGGGAAGCAGCAGGTATCTCTTATTTTGATTTCAAGAATCAGGTGATCTTGGTCTTAGCCTTGCCATCCTCACAGTTCTCCCCTATTTTCTGCAGTGCTTGAGGCATCTACTCTGGGGAGTTGCAGGGTTAACACATCCATCGGCAGAGTTGAGTCACCTTTCCAAAAACACAATTTTCTCTGGAGCTTTGTGAGGAGGGAAAAAAACCCCAAACAAACAACAAAACCCAAGGCCTCTTCAAACTAAAATCCCTGAGACAAACCACAACCCAACAATCCCACTGCTGAAACTTAAATGCAACATAGTTAATAGTTCCCATGGCTGCATTTTGATTCCTTTGGCTGGAAAGGTATGTGGAAGAGCAAAGCAAGGTATACTACAGCACACATAGGTTACTAGGCTTTGTGGTCACTTTCCTAGTTTTTAGATCCCTTTTTCACATTTCAAAAGCCATGAGATTCATGGTAATTCCCCATGCACACTACAGCTATAGTGCTAACTTTTTCATGACCTCCAGGAGATTAAAAGCACCAGCACTGCTAACACACCACAGCTAGCAGAGACACAAGCTATCAAAATCCTTTGACTTTCTAGAGCCCTCTCTTTGCTACTCTGCCATGAATGGACAGACGGATGGCTCTTGAGGCATCTTCCATCCATCTGTCTCCTCACCTCAACTGAGGGGACAGAAATCAGCCATCCCTTGGATCTGATCATGATGAATCCAGCATTGTGGACAAGCTGTTGCCTATAAGGACTCCAGTGATCACACAGATTTTTCTCTAGGGTTAGAGAGAGGAAAAATTCCAGGGCTTCAGTGAACGAGGTCCTGTGCAAGGGGATATCATGAGCAGCTGTCCTCTGAGAAGCCAAGACCTTCACTTTAAAAGTACAGCAGCAGAGAGAAAGATGGTGTAAAGCTTAAGTGATAAGCAAACTGCATAACAATTTCCTCTGGAACTGGCACTCATGAGCAGGAGACAGACACCCAGCTTCTGATATTGTTCCTGCTGGGCACCTTCTGTCCTTGCAAAAGAGTTTAAATTTTTATGGAGATATCTACTCCACAATCAAAGGTTTAATTGCAGCATAAACAGACATATCCATGTTAGCACTACCCCTCACTAGCAGGAGCAGTAATAGTGGGATTCATAGACCTGAACACAAATTGTACAGGCCTGCTGGGGACTTACATATGTGCCTAAGCTGCTAGCCTCCACTGAAACCCACATCCCTGAGACTTCAATGCTATTATCTCTGCACCACTGAGAATAAAGTTAGTGAACTGTGTCCTTCATGCTGCAATCACACCTTCTGCTACACTACCAGCAGAGACTCAGCTCTCTCTTCATCAGCTTCAGATGCTTAGCACTTGTGTTTAGACTAGGAGTAGCACAGTAAAAGGAATGGAGAGCGGGAGAGACAGAGAGAATACAGACACAGTGATATTACTAATTAAGCTTTACTTGTCCTGTCCTGTACATTTTCACGCTCAAACACTGAATACATCTGGAAACAAATTTTTACAATAATAATAATACTATAAATAAATAATAATAATAAGAGAAAAACACATCAAAAGGGAGAGACACATAAAAAAGAGCTCCAGGAACTCACAGCACATGTGGGTGAAGTGATTACACTTCCTCTCTCACAACTCCACTGTCCACAGTCAATTTCATTTTCGGTGCAATGAGCAGCCTCCAGAGAAGCTGCAGGTGAGTTCAGTCACACACAGGACTGGTCCCCCACCTCAGCATGCTGGCAGCACTACTTCCCAATTCAAAACTGTGATCACTCCCTTCACTTGTCCTTTTACATCACATCAATCAGAAGGATGGGGCAGTACTGGTAGTTACTGTGTTCAGCTTATGGCTCAACTCAATACTTGAGTGTGCTATTCCTAGGTTGAGTTAATGTTCTCCCAGGTCTGACAGTCAGAAGAGTTTGCAAACAAACAAACAAACAAAAAAGAGGCCAGGCCTCAATCACCCAGCACTTCATTCTTTTCCATCCAAAAGGTAGGCATCAGAAAGAAAAATGGTTTTCAAAATTATCATTCTGAATTTTAAAAAGATTGGGCCACCCTCAAAGGCACATGGACAGGAATAAAAATAAGGGTACAGAACTGAAAGAGGCTTTGGACCAGGAGGGTCAGAAGAATGACACCAACTGAGCCATCATCAACAGGACTGAACTCCATCCCAGTTAAGCATGTGCTTGTTGTACCACCAGCATGCTGCCAGCAGCTCAGGAGCCTGAACCATACTCAAATTACGAGCTACAGCTGGCTACCCGAGGCCACTGAGCCAAAGAAACTGAGAAGCAGATCACCCATAAACACACAGTGCTACTAGCTATGGATGTGTGTTTTGGGACTTCTGGAACAATGAGGTCCATGAGGGCTCAGGTTATTGCTGGAACAAAAGCAAGTCTCTACCAGCTGATTGTATTTCCTTCATTTCTCTTCACCAAGCAAAACCCTCAAAATACATAATTTAAGAAAATAATCAACCCTGCTAACAAAACTGTAGAACAGCTGAACACACACACCTTTCTTCCCTTAAAATTCACTCAGTCTAAATCTGTTTAAGAGTCCCTGAAGTAGGAGACACACATGCTAACAAAATTAACCACAGAAAACAACTAGCTGGAACCCTATGGAATCTGCAAACTAGTTAATTTTACAGGATCAGAAGTATCTAGGAAAGAGCACAAGGACAGGGCAGAAGAAAACACTTTATTCAGTCTGCATCACAACCAGCCCACTACTGGGTAAAGAAGCACTCACTAGCACTCCCATATCCTCTATCTTGCCATGTCAACAGAGCAAGTAAAATAAGAAGCCTAAGAAAAAAATCCAAAACCAGTTATTAGAGTAAAATAATATATCAGAGAAACCAGTGTCCTCACCTAAGATTTCAACAGGACACTTCAAAAACTCCCCAAAAAGGACTTGCTTAATTGCTACAGCAAGCTTATACAAAAGAATCCTGTTAGTTTGTGTTGGAACTCTTCCCCAGGGAACTGCGGGAAAGGCACTTACTGGGGTGACAGGACCTGAGGAAAGCCCTGGTGGCAAAGGTGCTTGGGTGAGCAGTGACAGCCTGCCCAGCTTGCTTTGCTCGCTGACAAAGCACACTGCCCTGCCTGCACATGCAAACCCACGTGCATGGAAGGCATTCCTCCCACTCCAGTGCTTAATTGTGGAAATGTTTGAGTGACATCTCACCAGGGTACACAGGGGAGGGACATCGTTCTGCCCAATGGTCCAGGAAAGGCTACATCTTGAGATGCACAAAGGCAGAGAGGCAGCAGCTGAGGGGGAAGGTCTAGGGAGATTAACATGTTTATCTCCTCGCTTAAGTCTCTTACCGGCCAATGGTTTCAGCACGATGGCAGCAACAGGACTAAAAATAAGAACTCAGGCATTACCAGTGACTCACCGTGTGGGCAATGACACTGCGAGGGATCACACAGATAACCGCTCCCACTCCCGGAGCCTGGCTCTTGAATTGTATGAAATGACTTCCCACAGAGAAAAAGGAGACACTGTGTAGAGATCTCTTCATTCATTCATTCAAGTGATGTTAAGACTGTATGCATTCTCTTCAACCATGCAGTAGCTTTAAATAGATAAAAAGACCCATCTCAGACCCAAATTTTGGGTTCAGCACCTGACATAGAGGCTTGAGGGGATAGAAAATACCATCAAGACTACACTTCCAGAACATTAAAATTCCCTGCTAGAGGTGATTGTAACCACTGCTGGTCTTCCTTTCTTTTTGGATCGTATCTACCAGTAAATAAATTTCACAGGCATAGCAATTCCAGGATGCTGCATTAGAAGAGTTCCTTCAGAAAAGGCTAGTGCACATCAGCAAAGCTAGCACTACAGCAAGACAGTGTTTAGCCTAAAGAAGCTCACACTTCCTCCAAAAAACCCATATACCCATTAGATAATATTTTAGCAATTCAGCTGCATGGAGATAGAACAGGATCTCTGATTCCTTAGGTAAGCTCCTGGAATTGAGGGTTTCAGTGGCACAGCTGTAGGAGTTAATGTCCCACTACAGCACTGATGCAGTAGCCTGACTTCCTCCCCTGAAAGGCCATAGCTAAGATAAAGCCAGATATTTTTTTTAGTATCTCTAAAAGAAAAAGAGAGCAATCTTCTTGCACTGTCTGTGGTGCAGATTTGTCCAATGGCAGGTACAGGAGATCCCCTTGTTGCAAAGCTGGCAGTCACTGCAGTCACATCCTTCCTCTGCCTTCTGCTAATGGCTCTGTATCCTCTTTACTTCTGATGCTGACGCAAGCACTTGTGCAGCAACGCACTGAACTGGATAACTGAACTGATCCATCATTAACCTGGTTCACCACACACCTATATAAAGAATTTGTGCTAGTGCAAGGAGGCAACAGCCAGAAGAAAGGCTGCCTCTTTCACCTGCAGCAGAGCTCATGCTGGCTGAGACTGCTCATGTTGCTATGCAGAACAACTCAACTACCCTTTGCGATGATACTCCAAGATACTGCTCACATACAATTCATGTCAGACCATAAGATGTTCTAGTCTTCTGAGTGAATTACCCCTAGTTTCTGATCCATCATAAGAGAAAACTGTACAGAACTCCCCTAATATTCTCCCTTCATAACTTCTGGCACTCATAAAGAGGCCATGATTTTTATAAGTACATAGGGAATATCTATCTTTACCATCTCCCCATCCTGTAGTGAAGAAAAATACTCAGTTCTGGAGATCAAAAAAGTAGAGTGAGAATACAGAAATTTATTTGAAATTTGCAGAGTCAGATCCTGCACCTAAAATAAAGAAATAAAACCCCATCCACAGAATACCAGGATATCACATGCAATCTGGATTGTACCAAGGCAAATAGGACATTGCTATTGAGACAGCAGGGCTTAGAGATGGGCTGTTCAGCAGTCAGCGAAACACAGCAATTTCCCAAGAAGCAGTTATGCAGTTGGCTGCTTACAGCCAGAACCAAGAACCTCTCCCATGAGAACAGACACGGCCTGATATCCCTCAGATTGCTTACTGCTCTTTAACAAGAAGTGCCAAAACTAGAGTGTACTAACTCCTAAATCTGCACTTAGCTCCCTCTCATTCATTCAACATACTGGAGAACTTGCAAGGAGCAGCATCTCCTCCTATGTCTGTAAGCATATAGAGCAATTCTCTCTCCAGCTGGTTGGGAAACCACCAGGTCAGAGCACCAAGGCATTTACAGTATCCAAAGTTAAAACTGGAGACAGCTAAAGCTTCCCAGTTTGCCCTACAAGAACAGAATGGAGCCACACATCAAGAATTATTCAAATATTAGAGAAACAGGACACTTCACTCTGCAACTAAAAGAAATGAAAGTTTCAAGGGGACAGCAGCTTATCCAGAAAAGTACACCAGTGACTGCTTATGTGAGCAGCTCTTCTTTATTACAGCCTATACATAATTCTGCATGCTAAGAGAAAAATCATGAAGATTGGCTCCACAGAAACAAAGAAAGTGAAGACATGTCTGGGGAAAGCAGCTACCAAATTGGCCAGGTGTTTCAGAAGGAAGAGCCACCAGGAGCTGTGGCTGGTGGGAAGCACTGTGCCAGACCCACACTGATGGCAGGCTGCACTGCTGTGGACTCAGATAAACCTGTCTTGGCCTCTGTGATCTGCAGCACAGGAAGACAAGATAAGCAGAGTCCAGAGAGGGAAAACACCCATTTTACCAGGAAAAGAGGGGATTTTGAAGAGGTTGCTTTGTTTATCAAATAAGCAGGTTCTCATATAGGAGGACTTGGGGCAGTTTGCTTTCTGACATCAGAGGTGAAAGAGGGCAACATATCTCAGGAAACCAAACATCTGCTGCTTTAAGGTGCTTTTCCAGTCTTCTCTGCCTCCTGCTGAGTAAACATATTTTGCCCTGTCCAGCTATTCCAACAAGAGACTGTCCTTAGGAACTTTGGGTTGCCTTCATGATAACAAGATGCATCCTTTAGTCTTAATCACTGGGCAAAATCAGTTTGCAACTCTGTGGTGATCAGATGCTCCCAGGAATATAATTCGGACAAGAGAAACAATGAGTCATATTTTGGCAAAAATACACCAGATCTTTATTTTGCATCTTCCTGTGTTCGTCAGTGCAAGGCTGCTTCCCTCTGCTCCTCACACTTTTAAAAGAGCAATAACTATCACAGCCCCCCCACCAAAAAAGCTTTATTATTTCTCCTGATTTTATGCTGAATCATCATATTCCCAACATGTCAACTGTCTTCATCATGTCTGAGTTGTGCAATAGGACAATTCAGATTCAGCTCCAATTTAAGATACAGTTTCATTCTGTGATTCCCCAGCCTATGACTGCAATTCAGTGGTCCCACTACCACTGTCAGCTTGGAATAACTTTGAGATACCTCAGCTTATGCAATTTTATTACAAAGATAAAATATTTGCTCCTGGTTCAGTTCATAAGATTCTGATTAGCAAAACTCTAAGGGCATCGCTAGACCAGCTCTAATCATCTACCTCAGTAGACCAGAGTGACCCAAAACATGATAGCTTATTAGCAAATATCTCATGTTATAGGAAAGATCCTTCTGCTCAACACATAAATGGTTAAAGTCTACATTTACTATGTAGAAAACGCCTGTTAACATATAGACAGGTCATGACTAAGCATCAAGAAGATTTTTGAAACACCTTTCAAATAAAATACAGATCTAGCATTTCATACTGGTAGCAAAAAGAACACCTAGCATTTCCTATGACAACTTCTAGCACTGAATTTTCAGATGCTTTGAACAACAATTAATTTAGCCTAATAGCTCTGGCCATAACAGAATTTTACAGAAACACAATCCAAGACTCAAAATTGTCTGCATTCTAAAAGGTTGAGGCCCAGTATGTCTCTCTGCTTTTCCACAGATGATGCCTGCCCAATAATCTGACTTGCTTGGACCAGACATTATCTACTTCTGAAAGAATGGAGACAGACAAGAGAGAAAAAGAAAAAAAAGAAAAAAAAAAAAAAAAGAGGGTATTGGGCTTTCTGTCTGAATTTAATACCAAACCTCAGCAGACACCAAAATGCAATGACTCCCTTATTACCTTATTACACAAGCTATGAGTAAGATTTTTAAGAAAAAGGGCAATATTGCCCCAGAGATACCCATTTGGTATAGGTGCTTCTAATAAAGGGCACTTGGTGTCTCCTCTTCATATCAGCTACACAGAAACTATGCTCTAATATCCAAACATTAAATGCACTTTGAAGTGGCACCCAGCCATTTATCCCGATTCATTCTAGTCAAAAGACATTCTAGACATCCTGGAAGTGATGGCAGATTGCGACAAACTGTGTCTTTGTTCCCCATGCTCTTTTGCATCCTTTTCACAAGTCATAGAAAGGAAGATTGAAGGAGAAGTGGCAGCTACTGCAAAAGACTATCTCTTAGAAAAGGATTCATGAATGTAAAAGCCTTCATTCCCTACCAGCCAGCAGTTAACCCAGAAATGTGAGTTATGAACACTGGACTCTAGCACTGAATGGCCAAGTCAATGAAGAGGAAGAACATTTATCCAGTAGACATAACAGATTTTTAGAGATGGAATACCTAAGTTCTGTTCCAAAATACCTAGAAGTTTAAAAAACAGCAGAATTAACATTGCCTATGCAAATTGGTAGTGATGCCACATAATAGATGTGATTAGAGAAGGTATGATTAGATGTTTGACCCCAAGGAATGCTCGACAATGGCAATGTCAAGATAAATTATGCCCAGTAGATACATGGGTGCTCAGTGCTTCCACCTCAAAAACAGACAAGCTAAGGGAGAGCAAGAGGCAATTAATAAAGTCCAAGTTTTAGCGCAAGCTTACATCATGGTATTCAGGTTTGCTGAATTACTTTTTCCCTTCCTTCTGTTAACATCTTATTAGAAGATATGAAATTCCAGGGGAAATCATCTCTGTTTTGGTTTTTCAGTAAGGAAATCCAAATATTTTCAAACACACCAGTCTAAGAAAACAGAGGCATATCCTTGCAATTCTGGGTCAAACTCACAAATCTTGGACTTGTGGCAGTGTACAGCAGGAGAGCAAGACCTGGAAAAGAAAATCTGGCCCAATATGCACACAAAACTGGCACTGGTGAGTGGCTTTGGCCATCATGCCACAAAACACTGCACCAAGAACTAATTTCTCCTCTTACCTACAGAGCAGCTCTCTGCACACTCCCATCAGTGCTCTGCTCCTTGCTTCATTGCCAGCCACCTTCTCTGGCCAGCTTCCTGTCTAACAATGCAGCTCCACTGGGGATGCAGCAGCTCACCATGCAGCATCTTTCTCAGCTCCATTTTAAAGGAAGCTCCTAACCAATGCTTCTGCATGCCCTAGGTATCCACTGGATTCCAGTTTCCACACAGAAGCTCCAGCAGCCTGTTTTTCTTTTCAAGAAGCTGATTGCCTCCCACAGATGGCTCAACAGTCCTTACAGTAGGGGTTGAGTGCTCAGTGGCAACCACTCCAACTCTTCTCCTCCACAAAGGACACACACATTAGCATATAACATATCCTGAAAAATTACATGAACCTCCCAAAACCTGCTAGAGGCAAGGACAAAGTGGTTTGAAATGCTTTCTTTATAGCATAGAAAGAAGCTCCTCTGTGATCAGATGCTGACATTTTCCTGCTTAGCACCAGAGGATAAAGAAACCCAAGAATCACCACTGAGCTGGACACTGTCTATCCAGCTAGGACTGCTTTGAGCACGTGATCCTGCCACAGATGGCAGTTAATAGGATGGTGCCTTCTTAGAAGATGAAGTTCAATTAAAACCCTGAAGGGTGTGGTACCATTAGCTTGAGTTGGCAGACAGGGTTCACAACCAAGAAATTAAGTCTGCCTTCACCAAACAAAGCTGCCCCCAAAGTGGGAAAAGAAACATCCCCTTTACATGAAAGTCTCTTTGTCCTAAATTGTGCCCACTTTGTCCCACAGCATGGGAGTTCTCCCAATATACACAATACCTATAACCACAAAAAGCTGTAATTCTTAGCATAAGCAGAGCAGGAACAGAACAACGAGGGAATTCCTTTTCAGTGAAGATGCACAAGGTGATCCCATGCTAAATGAAGCTATTCCAAGTCTGCTGGCTGGCATGACAGGCTGTCCTAGCTGAAAAGGAAATTACTGAAATGCACATGGGAGTGCAGTACTGAGTGGGAGGACACCAAGGCAGTGATATAGGTAGCTTTCACTTCTCTAGACTTTCCCTGTAATGCCTTACTATTTATTCATATGAACAGCCATCATCCAGGCAGTCTCCTTGTGTCCTTTCCTAAGCAGGAATGTAGGGGGTTTTGTAGCTCAAATCCAGTAAAATCACTGCCAATCCTCCCTTTTCCTTAAGCAGGATTATTCACATATTGAAAAGCAATGCATATCCTGTCTAACTAAAACAGTACATGATGTGGAGGTGGCAACACACTAAAATATAAACATAGCCAGATGAATAATTATGTAAAAAAGTCACTTTTCTACTCCATGCAACTGCTCTGTGTTGTTGACTCAGATGTGTTCATTTGAACAGACAAAAAAAAGGGTTTTACTACTGCTGCTCCCACTGAGACTTGGGAAGGCAAAGCCAAGCCTACACGCCCCAGTCTCAGCTAGGCTCAGTCTGGGAAGCTCTTTAGCTCTAGAAGCCCCAGCTCTGCAAATCCCCAGTGGGAACTGCAGATCACGGGCACATATGTAGGAGAATAATTAGTTTCAGAGCCAAGACTGTGCTCCTCCCCCACCCCTTAAATTAAATAAGCCAACAAAGAGTATACAGCCATCCAGTCATTCTTGGAGAATTATTTTTCTGACTAGCTCTGCACTTTAAGGATGCCATTTTTCATTATTGTTAATAGGTCTCATTAACTAGAAGCTCTTAAGCACAAGACCATTACTAAATGCAGTTTACACTGCACAAAAGCTATGCCCTTATTGTGGCAAGGGCAGGAGGGAAGGAAACAGTTTGCCTTTCCATAAATACCAATAATTCAAAACCAAGCACAATTTGCCCTTCATCTGGGTTCACAATTACTTCAAATTAGTAGACAGTTAAGAGAAGGATGGTTTTAAAGATCTCCAGTTTGCAATTAAGCTCTGCCTGACGACTTAAAAACAAACAACACTTCATTTTAAAACAGAAGCTTGACTCAAGCCAAAATTTCAGATCTTTCTGAGGTTAATGATCACATCACGGATTTATAAAGATATGCAACCACACCCTTAAATTTCAGGCACATAAGTGACTTAGAGAAACAAATACATCTTTCCCCCCTGCCCCCCCTCACACATAGACACTGAACAGTGAACTCTCACTTCTGCTGAAAGTCTGAAATAATGTGTGTATTTGGAAGCCCAAAGAGAAGCCTGAACAAGAATTTCACTTTTATGAAGCTACAGAACTACCGAGTACAGAGAAAGTTGGCTTCTTCCTAGAAGAGTCAGCCCAGACTGACATTCAGAGGGATGTGGACAAGTCCAAGAAGTGGGCCCATCGGAATCTCATTATGTTTAACAAGACCAAGTGCAAGGTGCTGCACCTGGCTGGGGCAACCCCAGGTATCAACCCAGGCTGGGGCATAAACCAATCCAGAGCAGCCCTGCCGAGAACTTGGGGGTGCTGGTGGAGGAGACACTGGGCATGAGCCAACATGTGCACCTGGAGTGCTGCCTTCAGCTCTGGAGTCCCCAGCACAAGGACACTGATCTGTTGGAACAAGTCCATAGGAGAGCCACCAAGTTGATTAGAGGGATCTCATCCACTCCTCCTATGAGGAAAGGCTGAGAGAACTGAGATTGCTCAGCTTGGAGAAGAGAAGGCTTCAGGGTGACCTAATTGCAGCCTTCCAGTACCTGAGGGAGCCCACAAGAAAGACGGAGAGGGACTATTTACAAGGGCATGTAATGACATGACAATGTCTTCAAACTGAAAGTGGTTTAGATAAGATATTAGGAAGAAACTCTTCCCTGTAAAGGTGGTGAGGCATTGGCACAGGTTGCTCAGAGAAGCTGTACCTACCCTCATCCCTAGGAGTGTTTGAGGCCAGGTTCAATGGGACTCTGAGCAACCTGTACTTCTGAAAGATGTCTGTCCATGGCAAGGGGCTAGAACTTGATGATCTTTAAGGTCCTTTCAAACCCAGGCCATTCTAGGATTCTGTGATTCCATGAAAATTAAAATCCACTCGAGTCAGAGAAGTACTCCACTTGTTGCAGTGTTTCAGTGCTTCACAAAACTTGTGGAATCACCAGGGCTTTCAGTAATATAGCTGACATCACTACAACTTGTGAAACAGCTAGCAACTTTTAACATCATTTTCCATGGAGAAGGTTTGACATCACACTCTTCACGCTTTCAATTCAAATATTGCTTTACTCAAAGTGAATTTCTAGTCATGAACAGACATCCTGTTTGTTTGGAGGTGACATATCATGCACAGAGAGAAGCAGAACAATGTTTATAGCCCCAGTGTAAAAAGTTAATTCCAACCAGGCACCACATTGGGGTTGTTCATAGGACAGAGCTTGGAAGAATAGTGCTTCACATCCTCCTTCACAGTATTAACATTCTTTTATTCTTAGGAGGTAAAAAACTGGGGGTGGCAGGGAAATGCTTCTTAAGTGTCTTTTATATAAACCTGCACCACATAGAATTTCTAAAAACAGCACCATGGAATGCTACATTTTCTTAAGGCTTTCCTTTTCTCCTCTGTCCCCATGAAAAAAAACCCGAACAAACTAGCAGAAAAATTCTTTGCAACCTGGAGGCCCAAACATTATGTGCAATAGTGCTAGCACAGGTCCATGCATGAGCATTAGACCTCAGCAGCATTACACACTACACAAACCTGCTAAAGATGAAAACAAAGCTCAAGCACAAAAAGACAAATACAATTTCCAAAAGTGCAGAAAGTCAAGTCATGATAGGCAGTACTGTCAGCTCCTAAATTCAATATACACTCATTGCCAGACCTCTAATTCATTTTGCTTCACGTTCTGTAACCGACGGTGTCTGAAACCTTCTAATTCAGGTAGAATAGTAACAATTCAACTTGCAACATGCTGGAACATTAGGACAGCCAGATGGCAGAAAAGACAGACTGAAAAAGGATAGTGTCTGGATGTCCTTTGCTGCTTTTTTTATTGTTGTTGTTGTTTGGTTTGGTTTTTGTGGTTTTTCTTGCTTGTTTGAGGTTTTTTGTATCAAGACATAGGATGAATCATTCCTAATGCTGGAGCCAAATATCCACCCCTTCCTCCATCTTTCCCTCTCCTGCTCTGGTGCTAGGAGAGAACCTTCCTCTCAAAAGGGAAGCCTATATATATTCTTTGCTGAAGTTATGAAGAAAACAACTGTCCATTAAAAGAAAAAAAAAAAAAAAAGACACGTATCTATGTTTCAGGATGATCCCAGTCACCCTGTACAAAAAAAGAAGGAATTAATTTCACAATGCAAAACACAAAAAACCTGAAGAAATAAGTCTGTAAGCCTTTTTTAAAAAGCATTCCTCTCCAAATATGATAACTTAAATTACACACAAGTTTTCCATTTTTTTCTAATCTACAATATTTATCTAAAGGCAACAAGTTTGAAATGAATTATTAAAAAGATAAATTTTCCATTCATTGCATAACCACGTTGGTTTTTATTACCGAAAGGGCAGACCAGAGCATCTAACTAGTTTTCACAGTACACTTCAATTAACCTTAATCACATTCCACCTCTCCCTAGTATTTTCCTTTTCCTTCTACTCTCCCTCTTATACGGCTATTCCTTGCAGCATGGCCACAGTATGGTTTCTAATTGTCTTCTAAACAAAACCTGAATCACACTATTTAAGAAGTAAGCAGTATCCCCAGCATACATATTATTAAGTGTAGAATAGCTTTCTGGTCATTCCCTCACCGTTTTTATTCCTTCCCCTGGACTGGCCTTCAGTTAATGACAGGTCTTCAGCTCTGTCCCATAACTTCTCATTATTCCTCCTGATGAGCTAACAGTAATCTTCTTAAACACACACAAGATTTTATTCCTCCCTGGGTGGTAAAGGATGTTCTGCTCTTGAAGACTTCATATTAGTTTGACATTATCATATGGTCAAGAGGGCTTGCAGCAGTATGCCTTGTGCACCTACAGCTGTTTCCTGGGAAAAGACTTCAAATGCCTTAACCATGCATTAATATAAATGTTTCCAAATTCTCCAGGAAGGTAGAAATCTTTGCACTAACAGACAGATTATCAACCAAAAAGAACAGCAAGAGTGGGGCAGGAACAGTTTCCTGACAGCATCCCATAATCCAAATTTTCACAACTGAATCAATTATTTAGATGTCAAAATGCAGACAGTTTTAGAGTTTACCTAAATTCTTGTCATGAAATTGGGGTTTCCTTAATTCTTAGGTACAGTTGCTTATCTTAGACATTTAAGTTTTCATTTTTACCACCTTACTTTTACACACTTCAGAAAATAAACAATTGCAGATGTTACTGTGCTGTAGTTATGACTAATACGAGGAAATAATTTTGCATCTAAGTGACCTCCTATAATTTTTCTGACTGGTCTTCAAACGCACGCACACACATACACACACAAAACCATTGTGTGTTTACTGTCATGTAAGAGCCTTCTGTACCAACAGCAGTTACTGCTGATTGAGTTTTCAATCCTCTTCACCTGGAAAAAATCACAGAAAGGGAGAGAGTCCAGAGGCATACCAAATATAACATATTTTGGAGCTGTATTACACACACAGTAAGCAAATCAGAGTGAAAAGTAGTACAGAAAATGCATCAAAATATTATTCCTACAACCAGTAAACTAGACCACAACTCCTTGTACTACTACATGCTTTAGCCCACGTTATTTTCTGCCAAATGCCCACAGTTTTTTTTTCTACCTACACTCTTCCTATCACTGTTACAGTAAAGAATATGACTTGGACCCTTTTCCTAACTCATCATGGCTCATTGCCAAGTGTTCTGGAAAGCACTTGAAAATTTGCATCTTTCTCAGTATTTCCAAGTGTAAAACAGGGCTAATACTTCCCTGCCCAGTAGTAGTACTGGGAGGATAAAGGATGCTTAATGAAATTTGTTGATACATTACATTGCTGGCAGGGAGAACAACAAAGTAAGACTGAGGGTACACGGTTTAAAAAAAGCTGCAGGAACACTTTCCTGGTGGTGCAGAGGAGCACATTGCAGTGGAATGATGATGTTCTTTCAGGTAAGGGAATACAAATTTTGGAAGGACAAAGCAGTGGAGGAAAGAGAACCAAGCTCCTGGAAAACAAGACTAAACGCCCACAGGTGAAAGCACATTAACAAAACCCTGGGAAAAACCCTACTTGGAAGAGGAAGTTGACTCCACCTTTACCAACATATGAACAGAAACCATAATGCTCTCCCCTGTGCACAAGGGGCTACACAAGCCCCTTGTCAAACCTAATGCGCTCCAATTCAGCCATCACTGTCAGGGCTGTCCAAGCCTGCAGACCTACAGCATCCAGTCCCAGTTTTCCCTTAATGCATCTGTACAGTGTGGCTCTTGAATAAAATGTTACATGATAATGCAGCCACTGGTCACCAAACAGCTGGATTTCTTTTGAATGAACCAAGGAAATTTATGCTTGAACAAAAATGAGAGATGCTCAGGAAGGAACCGAAACCTCAGAATTTCTGCATACCCCTACTACTGGTACTCAGCAGAACATCATTCTTCACTGCATAATGCCATCCTTCACTGCAGGAGATGCTGTGGGACCTGTGTCCATGCAACACCAAGTCTATATCCAATGCTCCTTTTTTAGCTATTCCAGCCAGTTGGAAGAAGGAAGGGTGCTGGAAATGCTGCCTTGATTTGATATTTGAGAGACATGAATGAGAGAAGTAAACCAAAGAGAAAATCTTCTTAAAGGCACAGATGAATGGCACCGCACCACAGTGCTGAATGACTTCTCTCCAAAAGAGATAATACCTCTGTTAAAATACACTCTTCTGACAAGAAGGAACATCAAGCCTCAGGGGATTAGAATAATTAAAAAAAAAAAAGGTCAAACCATCTATTTTAAGGCTAAGTTCCCCTAGCGATGCTAGGAGAACTTTAAATTAAGCAGAGCAAGCTGTAAATACAGAGCAGCTAACCAGACATTTCAATGAGAGAAGACTTAAAATGCACACATGTGCCACACCAGATACCACCTGTAGAGAGCCACCAAAACACTTCTGCACCAAAGAGCAAAGCACACCATATCTCAGTAAATCCATGTGGCAGTTAGGAACACGGGGCAGCAGGGAAATGAGACAGCGTGGCTGCCTCCGGCTCCTGAGGAGTCCAAGAACTTCATCCCATGCATATAAAGTGCTCAGGCACTTCAAGGTATTGTATGGAAGCAAGACAGCAAGAAGACATAATAAAAGTTACCACTCACTGAAACAATTTCAAATGTCAGGATTATTTACAAACATACACAGGGTTTTGTGTGTATGTTCCACACGTAGAAAGAAACTCTTTGTATATAAAAGATTAAGAGGAGTTTCTAAGCACTGATAACTTTGGAGACGCTATCTAAGAGAGGAGTCTCCCCCATCTTTCTGTAATTGGGTTTTCTTGTGGGGAGCTCACAAGTCTCTGTTGTACAGGCACAGCACCCACCCACTCAAGACTGCTGCCACGCGGTTTCCCGATCCCAACAGCTTCAGGCCTTGGAAAGCCAAGGTAAACTTCTCCTTTACCTTCATCCAAAGACACTCAAGCGGCTCTGCTTCCTATGCTCTCTTCCAGGAGTATGACACAGGCACACAAAAGCTATTTCCACATCTCCACATCACTAACATAACACTTCACATGCATTTTTCTCAGACCCAGCTGCAGGAGATCCTGGTTTACAGAGCTACACTAAAGCAACCCCTTCTACAGTTGCTCCAAGATCTCCAGTCTACCTGGAGAACAAAAAACTGCCCATCCCCACCACTTCAATAATTCCTTACTGAATGGTTCTTCTGAACTTGTTTTCCTGATCCAAGGCATGAAACTGAAAAGGAAAAGAAATGTGCTACAATATAGAGGGAACAGACATCTTCAGAGAACGACACAAGTGCTCCTTAAGCCAACATTGACACCACAGACAGTATTCTGTCAGCCCATGGCCTTGGTCAGTTGAGCTTTGTAATTTGCCTTTATTACATTCATGCTTTGTTAGCTATAGCTGTCATAAAGAACAACTTTTTTGGGTGTTGCAAGCCACAGTCCTGGGGTGGGAGAGGTTTTTCAAAAGAATAAGTACACACCTTCTCCTCTAGCCTAAACCAGCCATTTGGCAGGAACCCAGTGCAACATAATACATGCAGTACAAGGAGCAAATTGCCTGTGAGGGACTTCCCTATACACTGACAAACAGCTCTGCAGCACTGACATCCCCATACACAAAAAAAGAGAAAAAGGGCAGAAACAAACTCCACTGCAACCAAAGAAAGGCTTTACTTATTTTTAATTTCTTTTTTCCTGTATTCTTCTTTTCCCCTGGGCTAATTCAGAAGCCCATTATTTTTTTAACAGGGAGTTATGCTGCACAGACACTGGGGCTGTGTCCCTGAGCACTGGCAATGTAGTGGCAAGGAACTCATGATATCCATGGGCACCCTTACAAGAGAAAGATCAGGCATGCTATCAATGAATTGGGAGTCCTTTCTGCATCTCAGTGACATTTTCATCACCATAACTGGCCATGAGTAGAATATCCCAGGAAGCAAACCCTAAAAATAACTTCTTACAACAAGTCAGACAGTCCCCCAGCAAAAGGGGAGGGAACATGGCTTACACACAGCACTATTTGGTTATTACGAGAGGGACAACAAATGCCTGGAAAACAGGAGAAGCAGAAAGGAAGCAGAGGAGGAAAAGTGGGTGGTGAATCATACATCAGTTTTTTCTGCATCACCAATGACTGTCAATTGGAAACACTTTCCCAAGTGGAAATAAAGAAATTGAAATAGAAATCTGGAACCAAGTCTGCCCAGAATACTTTTAAATACACTGAAGGAGGAAGTCTTGCCTGTTAAGCATCAGAATGAAAAGCATTATGCACTCCCCATAAGCTGCTGCCACCTTGAAGGAAGGTCCTGTGGAGCCCTCTCCAGCAATGGTCCAAGGGGCCCTAGGTATCCCCACAGATCCCTGTGAGCTACAGAGGAATTTCTTCACCAGAATATCATCAGAAACTTGTGCATAGGGAACCAGGAAGCAACTGGACAAGTGCTCCTGTCATGGCTAATAGCAAGCAGTCTTTCAAGGAGCTTCTGCTTGCTGGAGAAGCAGAGGAGAGGCAGGGGAAGTGCAGAACAAGTCATCCATTCCTCAGCCGTGTGCTTAAAGCCACAAGCTCCCCAGCCAGCCTCCCTGACGTGCTGGAGGGGCTGCAATCCTCACAGAGTTCCCCTCAGATGGCTCATCTACCCCACTTGTAGCAGGGCTACTGCACATGTGGCTCTCCTCCTCCTGCTAGCAATTCACTCAGCAGCAGTCCCCAGCCTGCCAGGTGCAGCACCTGGGCACTCCAACAGACTCCACCTGTGGGCTCTCTCCCTGGCATCATCCCTTTGCACCAGCACATGGTCCCTCTGACAGCCATGCAACAAGGGACAACACAGGTGCAAACCTGCAAGTCACGGGGCCTCTATGCACTTCTGAGTGACATGCAGAAGCTCACAACAAGCTCCAAATTCTAACAGGACATCCTGTATAAGAAGGGAGTGTGCTATAAAGACATCCTGACAGGACTGGCGCTAAGCAAACACCTGGTTAGAGTGACTTTGTGGCAGAGTGAGGAGGGGAAAAGCATGACAGGATTTTCCAGTTCCAGGATTGCTGCCCACTGTGCTTTTCCATGTTTTCCTGGTTCTGAACAGCTGATGCATACACAGGCACAGAAGGGAGGGGCTCCTACCATCAGCATGGTGCTGCCATCCCTTTATCCTCCTGCAAAAAGTCTTTTCTGAACAAGTTTCCCTGTGCCATGGGGAGGACCCAGCCACAACCGCAGACACTGGGCTCACTTGCACTCACTCCCTCTTGATTTACAGAACTTCCCTGCTAACAGCTGCATTGCAGATGAACTCTCTTAAAGTGGACATGCAGTAAGTGAGACAGTAGGACACAGAGCTGCTCCAAAGGCAACACAGCCATATCAGCACCTTCTCTGCTGCATACACAGCAACTGTACCTGTGCAACAACTCCAGCAGCTCTGTCTTAAACCCACTAGGCACAGAGGGTACTGAAGAACATAGCCTAACAAAGAGAAACCACACCAAGTGAGCTTATTTGTGGACATAAGTTCCCTTCTTCGCCCCATCAGCTGATCACATCAGGTGTCCGTGGTTTTGGATGAACCAGCTAAGCAAGTATCAGACTACAGCTGGGTAGCAGACAAGGTAACTGCGACAGGGAGGCAGATCTCAGCAGTGTCAAGTCACTGCAATGCAGGATCCAGGAATTCAAAGATGCAGAAGGAAGAATTTAAGTTCTTCTGGCTCAGTCAAGCTGCATGTTGCCTTGTTCCTGAGCCAACCTCTGCCACCCCTTTAGATAAGGTAACTGCAACCATGAGACCCAAGTTTTGTTTCCAAGACAGGGAAGAAATTTTGGCTGTGTTTTCAGATGAGAAAGAACTTCAGCAATTAACATACCATAACTCATCAGGGAGATAAGAAACTTCTTGACTATTTGTGAGGTGGTGGAAGGGAAAGCTTAAGCCCAGCTTCAGGACTACTGAAGAAACTAACCGTACATAACCACAAAGAGTTAACAAGGCATAATGTGCTTCCTTAAAACTGTAACCAGGTCTGCAGCAACATAAACTGCTAGCAGCAACTAGAACTCGTTAGCAACATTTGATGATGATTATCAAAAAAGCCAAATGCCTCTGCCTCTTTTTTCATATCTCTGATGCTGAACTTTGGTGTCTGGAAAAGACAAATATGTTATGAGAGCTTGATTCCCAGTTTACTGCTGTAGAAGTGTTTCCACACAAAGGACAAGCTGACCAACACTTCACTCCTCTACATCATCCTTATTAAGTGCAAGAGCAATTCAGACAGACAGAGAAGGCTGTGGATCATTGCTCTGCACTGAAAATTTTAATCCAGGCAACTTCATAACAAGCAGCAGACACAACACAATATCCTAATCTGCAAAGCTGGCAGATTCTAGGCCAGATGACACACGAGTCAAACAAAAATGGGCAGAGCTGAAAGCCACTTTTCAATTTGCAATCCAAAAATCAGGAATATTTAAAGTAACACAGGAGCTATGAATCACTACTTTAACCTGCACTGAAGAAGCACATCATCATAATCAAGCTTTGTCTCTGCACAGACACCAGTTATAAAATAAAGCTGTGCGACTTCAATGCTCCTAATCTCTCTGACACAATCTCAACAGAGGACATTTGATACCCAAAGCTTACATGGACTGGCCCTGAGGAGGCAAAATTAAACTTAACAGCACACCAATTCTTTTGGCAAACAACAGAAAAGTCCTGCTTGGCATTACCAGGCTATACTCTCTAGTAGCCTCCAAGAAAAATGTTCTAGCAAGTCCCTATGGGTTACAGGGGCCAGTAAAGACAAGTTCCTCTTTCTACATCTATTTTTTCCTCCAGCCAATGGGCAATTTCTTAGCCCATTACTCATGAAATGTTATATGCTTTGACATAAAGGAATATGAGGGAGTAAATAAAATTAAAAAAAAACAATCAAAAAACAAAAAAACCAAGAGACACATGGACATTTTTAGAATGACAGCTGCTCTAATACATTAGAAACACAAAGTTTATTTGGCAGGCACTGGAGACCAATATAGGATGAGTTTTAACAAGATGTTTTCTCTGATAAAGCTTCCAGGGTACCCATGTAATTTGAAATGTGCATCTAGAAAGTACATCCCAGAGAAAGCACTGGACTGTCCCCTATGAAATCACATTTCAAGTCAGGTATATGAGATCAGGTCTCTAGCAGCAAACAGAGCTGGATAAACACACACATCTCACCCATCTCCAGAGCTGCAAGAAACTTCACACAGACTATATTCTGTTGCACAGGCAAGGAGAGCCCTTATGAAAGAGAGGTCCCTGTAAAAGAACAGGGAACAGAGGAAATACACCGAAGTTTAAGGATTTAGCTCTTCAGTCTCGTTTTTTTCACCTCAGACATCAGGCTATGTCAGACCGCTTCTCCTTTTCTCACTGCTCCCTTGGGACTGAGAAAACCTCTTTCAAAAAAGACTTGTCTTCCACATCAAGAAACGACATTCCTGTCTTCACAGCTATCACTTACCACAGTCTACACCAGCTGACTTATCGGAGATGACACAGTAACTGCAGGAGATAAAGCATGTCCAAACACTGAGTTACTCCAAAGACAAGCTGCAGCCTAAACCAGCTAACTCAGGTGCCTTGAAGAGGAGGAGAACCAAAGGAAAGAAAAGAATCCTTTCCATAGGCTTTCAGGAACTGGCTTTGGAGGCTTAAAATCCTTGTTCTCACATACGGCCTGTATTCACAGGAGCTTAAGAGGTCCACTGGGATTTGGCCTTGTGGGAAATACCTATATCAATAATTTCCATAGATATTAGTGTCTCATTTCCAGTTGAAGGAGCCCTTTTAGAATGAAAGGCTCTAGTTTTTATTACCACAATTCTAGCTTACTAAGCCTTTAGATAAACATTTTATACTAGTATATCGCTGCTCAGAAGTTTCCCAGGCACAATCAGGTAAGTCTTTCCTGAAGCTGCCTGCAAGAAGGTGCCATGATTATTTGCAGTACTGCAAACAACCAAGTGATAGCACCTTTTGCTATGAAGCACTGAGATTTTGGACACTGGGTGCAGAGATCCCCCTCACCAGCTCCATGCTCCCCAGCCAGCTGCAAATCACTAATTCTCCTAGAACCAGTCCTTATCATGGTCAAACTCTACAAAGGAGCCTGCAGCACAAGGTAGTAACAGGACTACCTCACACTCCAGTGGAGGGAAAACTGCCAAGCTTAGCCTCTCTCATGCACTGCTTGCCCACCATGCTATCAACTCTGATATGCAGGGACACTGCCCCAGCTCTGGGAAGGGAACAAAAGCATATGCATAATCAAGACCACTACTTGCTCTAGTAGTGCTGACACGGTTTTGCATCAGACATTTTCAATGACAACAGTCCTGTGCTCTTGATGACAGTAGTGCAGGCTGGTTAGAACCATGTTTGATAGTCTGCAACCTGCAGGCAACACTGAAATCTGATTTGCGTGAACTCCTCTAGTGCCGAAAATCTCTAAGCACAAAGTAAAGAACCAGAGTTACTTGTAGGTATAGGGAATAGGAAAAAAAGACTAAAAAAGAGAGACCATCTTTTCCTACTTCTTACTTTCCACCTTCCAAAGCAATGCAAATCCCGATGACTTATGCAGTGAAAGCAGGGTGCATTCACCCGCTCTTCAAAGAGAAAATCTGTCAGAGCAGTGTTGCTCAGAGTTTAGACTGGAAGAGGAATGCCAGTCTGCATTCCCCCCTGCCATCCCAGTAGATATAGGAGAGTGAGCCTGGTATTTCTCACTAGGGTACTGTCCTTTGTTAATACATCATCACCCACCCTGCTCCTCTTCCTTCTCCCCTGTGAGAAAGTTACTCCTTTGGCTCACATGCATCTGGTAAATTTTTCAGTCCCTGTTTGCCACTGTCATCATGGCAACAGCCCCCAGAGATAACCCAGCAGCTCTGCCACAGCAGGCAGGCTGCCACTCCCTGCCTGATCTGCCATTTAGCCTTTGGCTCCTAGGCCTACAAAGAGCTGTGGCCACTCCCAGGCTCATCTTTGCAAGTATATTTCTTCCTCAGAGATAAGTTTACATGGCGTTTGTTTTCTTTAAAATTAACTGTGTCTTCATTCCCACAATGCCTACTGAGACAATTCTCAGGTCGATTTTTGGGACTCTGACAGAATAACACAAACAACAGCACTACAAAAAGAGATGCTACCTTTGCTGTCTCAGAAAGAAAAGTTGTGTTCAACAGTAAAATCACTTGTGGCTTTTAGCAGAGAAAATATTAGCTAGCAATCTCTGAAGCACCACGCTAACTTGGACTTGTCCCAGTGTCATGGGTAAGCACACTCCAGCCACAGGTAAGACAAGGGGTCGTGGCAGTGGATGCTTTGACAACAGCTAACTCAGGATGGGAACTCTGGACAGGAGCAGCAGGACAGGGGGTCACCAGACAGAAATGTAACTCATGCTCTCAGGAACATAACACGAAAGTTATATGCACACACACATTCTCTCAAAGGTCATCACATTTACTCAACTCACACCTCAGAGATGGGGAATTCTCCCTCTGCGCCTGCCAGGAACAGATCGAGACAGATCCTGACACCAGGAGTAACACCACCACAGTCATCTCCTCTCCTGATTCCATCATAAAAAGGCAAGATACAGCATTAACCAGCATAACTCTCCTGGCATCTCTGTATTAGTCTCAGATGTCAGTAATCAGCTGCTTGCACCAACAACCAACTTCCCAGTCTGCTCATCTAAACGGTGGGAACAACAGAAATTGTGCAATATTCTCTGGGAGGGAAGGAGAGCAAAGTAGCATTACTAAAGGGCTATTTTCAATCAAAGCATTATAAATTAATATAATTATGGGTTAAATAACTGATCCATGAGAATTAAATGAAGATTCAAAACAAACTCAAAATTAAAAAGGAAAGAAATGCAAGAGAATAAAAGGTAGAAAAAGCTACAAGGAATCAAAATCTAACAACTATAGACTCAGTTTCAGCAGAAAGTTAAATCCATGTCCCGCTTATCTTTGGCTACCCTCCATGTTCAGAAAGCTTACTTCTAAGATACTGCCAGCCCATTTCTTCAGAGGTATTCTGCAACTGTTCTCCAAAAACCATGCAGGTAGCAATACTAGAATGTTTGTGGAGATGTTACCAAAGTATAAAGTGGTATTTAAATTTAATAAGGTATAAAAAGGAACATGATGTCAGCCTAATTCATAGGGCCCAAATTTTTGAAGCATTATGCTTATTGTTGTAAGGATCAGCAGCCACTACAGTAGTTGAAGTTACAGGGCCACATTTCCTCCACACACTAAAAAAAAAAATCCCAAAACATCTAGTGAGCAACTTGAAATTTTAAGGATGCTTTTGCCCATCAAAAAAATCAGTGTACCTCTGTTTTCTAGAAGATTACTCCTTTGAGCACTGACATCACTTCAGTTGCAGGCAAACACACAATGATGTGAGATACTCCACATTTCTTTTTTACAGCATTCCAGGCTTCTTTCCTTTGCTGGCGACCCTGGTGCCAGGCAATACTGACCTCTTCAACCAACCAAGCCAACAGCAATAGCTCACTTTATAGTCAAACACTGGCAAATGAACGTGTTTTTTTTTTTTTTTTCCTTCTGTTATGTTGGTAAAGATTGGGAGATTTCAAGAACAGAGGAAACAAAAAGAAATACCAGAAATACCAAAACAGGTGACAGGTCAGAAAACATGGGGGGTGATGCCTTCATTGTCAAGGTTGTGCTCATACACATAGATAGTGAGAGAAATTTTTGTGTTAGCATGCTTCCCTTTTAAAAACTGTCTTCACCCAATCTAGAGGGCCAAAATAACTAGAATACTTGCAGGGCATGGAAAGGAACAAAAATATTGTCATAGTCCTCTCTTAAAAGAGTGAAACAGTGGTGCTAACCCATTGTTAGGGAGGAGGGGACTCTAAAAATTTCCTTATGGTCCACAGATGAATCCTCCTTAGCTAGTAGTGATTTTGCTACTGTCTAGAGAAGGATTAAATTTGGAGACAGTGAAATCTCTGTGCTATACAGCAAAACCAACAAAAAAAGGCAGATAGTTTTTTCACCGGATGCTTCCTACAAGAAATTGAAGAAGCTCTCCTTGCCCCCGTTATTTACAGGCTGCTCAACACCCTGCTCTTCACTGTAGGGACACCTACAAATATTTCAACCATGGCTGGCTGATCAGAGTAAATGCTCTAGAGCCAAGGGCTTCAGGACACGTGCAGGAGTTAGCCTAATCACATTTCTACCATACACAAATCCAGTTTATATTGGGAAAACAAGAAACCCGACTCTCTCACCAAGCTCCTTTCTCTAACCTCGTGCAGAGGCAGTAGGAATTCCTGCCCAATCTGTGTGCCCACTTCCCCCCCCCCATTGTTAATGCCGGAAATTTAATACTCAATGTGACCACTGAGAAGACAGACACAAGCTGAAATCCTGTCTGCTCTGTTCCAGCTCCTTTATAAAATATACAGCGTAAACTGAGAGGCAACCTGGGGTAACCCCAACCATCACTAACATCCACAGTGGGAGGAAGCCAGCTTCGGGCCATAGTGAGCCACACTAAAGCAAGGCTTCCACCACTCAGCACCCCAACAATCTCTGCTGGCTCTCACACCAGGGCATTTTCCTGCCTCTACTGACACGTTGGGGCAGGCAAAAAGCCAAGCTAACCCTCAGCAGCCCCCCACTAAGTTCCCAGCTCCAACCTTTCCCCCAAGGTCAGGGTCAGGGTCTCTTCTTTGGCAGAAGCCCTCCTCTTCTCCAAACACCTCTTCCAATGAAATTTCCCCTCCAGTGTATATATATTTGAACCCCTCTTCCCCTGTGCAGGGGACTGAAAGCAGAGGCAGGTAGAAAGAAGAGGGGGAGGCAGGCTGCTGGTGGGAGGTAGAGGGCTGCTGTTTCTGACATCAGCTGAGCAGCCTCACCACCAGCCCCTGCCACACTCATGTGCTGTGGTGCAGAATGAAGAGTTCAGCCACTTGCTGCCCCAAGCCCACTCCACTGACTGATTCCTCCCCTGCAGCCCCCATCCTCTTACAGTTGCTCCACCAGGCAGTTCCCAGCCTCATACACTGCTCTGGAGAGTGTGCAGCACTCTGCTCTGCTCCCTGCTTCCCTCCATGTGTGCAAAGACCTCCAAAAAACTTCCAACCCACTGCAGCTGGTCTACTATATATGCTCCCTAATCACAGTATCTCTCAGACTTCTGCAGGCAGCACGGGTGGAGCTGGGGCTCAGGGAAACTCTTCACTCAGCCCATGCTGCAGGAAGGGCGGTTCTCTCCCAAACCAATGACTGGACCTGATTTGGCTGCTCGGCAAGTACAGCTGAGCAGACACGGTTTGATTTGGCATCCTCTGCAAGAAAGGACATTTGTCCTCAACCTGCAGACACAGGAGCACCTAGAGGACACCTATGACAGGACATTTCTATGTGAGTCTGGCTTTGTTCTTGAGCCCCCCGTGACGGGGTGCTGTGCCTGCCTGCCCTCGCTGAGCGTGGCCCCGCTGCAGTGCAGCAGCCTGCACACAGCCAATCCCAGCAGTGTGTGCTGCCCCACAGACTCGAAACCTGGCAGCCCCAAGAGTCCTCCAAGACTGCAAGCAGCAGCTATGAACACGGACAGAACAGATCAAGAGAGATGTTAGGAACCGATGCTGCTAAACTTCCTCTGCAGCATTCAAGCTCAACATTTTAGTGTCCAGGGAAACTACTGCTGACACTTCCAACAAAACATATTGTAAAGCCCAAATCAGCAACCACTACAGAGCCAAAAGCCAGGACAATAGTAGTGTGGGAAAAAAAGTGGAGTTGGAATATAAAGAGTGTTTTTTTCCTGTCGGGGTTTGATACACAGGAGTAATTCCCTGCTCCTCCCACAATCCACATAATCTCCTACAGGAATAGCAATAAAATAACTGGGTAGACTGCAAATTTTTATCTGGTTTACAAATTTGGAAAGATGAAAAGCAGGGAGAGAAGCCACCTTTATTTCACAGTCAAAAGCAAAGCCACAGTAAACACAGCACAGTGGACTAACAAGACAGCTGTTTTTAATTCTTTCATCAAGAGATGCCACTTGCAAGAGTTAAAAGATACAGATTTTCAACAGAAAATTAAATTTAACAATAGATGTAACAGAGAGATTCTTCCTTCTGCACCTAAAAAAAGGGCAGAAATACTACAGATAGTGGCAGGATCACTAAATACTATTTGGTATAAAAAACATCCTAAAAATTATCAAATCCTAAAGCTCTGCCTACCTCTTTCCAAAGCCACACTCTCTCTTGAACTATATGCTGGCAAGTCAAATTGCAGATCTCCCTACTGCTACTAAAGCTGCTGCTTCTCTCTTGATCTTTTGATCACTGCAAGTAATTTTACTTTATTTGAACTTCACTGTAGCACTACTTGCTACAAATTTTCATGTTCAAAAAGTATTCTGTTGAAAGCCACAAGACAACTTTCAAAAAATTACAGTTATTACTTCCCTCTACCCGTAGCACTGCTAAAAGTCTGTGCACTCAATCCCATAGGAATTTCAGATGACTGAAGCATTGTATTTCCTCCATGTGTAATAACCACTGCTCTTATATGTCAGCTGAACGCTGACTAAGGTGAAGTCTGTTTCCTCTCCCTTTCCACAAGCATTTGGACCCTATTTAACATTAAACTTCTTGGCATGCTCTTCGCTGGGCAGTCTTAAGCGTCAACACATGAATAATGGCAAATACTTCACTAAAGCCAAAATATTAATTTCAATTTAGACCAGCTCTTACTGACAAAACTTATTAAAACAGCGAACAAGCATCCAAAAATCACAGACAATATAAAAAGGAGACTATCCTCTCAACAGCTGACTTGGTATTTTATGAAGGGTGAAGTTTACTAGACTGAAGCTGTTAGGTCCAGCACCCTGTCCATCCTCCTTGCTTTCACAGAGAAACCTTGTAAAACCATGCCTCTTCAAGTCTTTACCCTTTCATTGCATATAATTCACGCTGAAGCATTCCTCTTCCTCCTTTTCAGCCACGTACAGTAAGCTTTTCAGCACTTCCCAGTTAGCTATCTAGCATTTCTGCATCACAAGTCTTGAAAAACAAAGGTAACAAGACGTACTGCAGGAGGAGAGCAAGACTCTTTTACCATTGCTTTGAACAGAATCAAGGAAAGCACTACAACAGGCAAAACTTCTGTGAAGCAGCAATGGGCTATACTTTGCAGCAGCAGCAAGATGCTGACTCTTGAAGTAGCAGTTGCTGCATCAGGTGTCCATACAGGTTCAAATTCTGCTAAAGATAGTAAAAAATGTTAAATGCAGCTATGCTTAAGTTGGAGGGGGGCTGGCTGTCCCCACATAAGGGAATATTCTGGCTCTGTGACCATGCCTAGAAGAAAAGCAGCAGCATGGGAGGCAGGTCAGGAGGGTGGGTTACCCTGCACACTGGACAGCAGCTGGGTGCACAGGAGAGCCCTGGAGGTACTGACGGGCAGAGACACGGACAGCCCAAGGAGAAGTGCCAACTTGGGGAAAGGACACGTCAGGCAACACATATCCAGGATGCTGCAGAATTAACACCATAATTCTGCTCCTCAGGGAGACAGCTTTCTAAAACGCCTTTTCCCAAGACTTTCATTTTCAGGTTGCCGAACTGAATCTCCCTAATCACTGATTTACAGGTGCAATGTCTAAATAGCACACATTTTTCCTTCAACACTTTAAAGACCTATTCCAAGGTGAATTCACTAACTCCTACCAAAATACTCTTTTACTATAAGTACTTTTTGTACTTACCCCTTGAGCTCTCAGCAAACACAGCTGGAATAACTGAGGAACCTATATATTCAGCTGAAGTCACCACCCACTTTTCACAGATTCCTCAGTTCTCAGTTAAAAGTTCAACACAACCTGATCAGTCCCTTGTATCTGACAGTAGCAGAAACACACATTTTCTTTCTTGGTTCTCCTCACACTTACCCTACCTAACCAGTACATTTTTAAGTATATCATTGCCAGCTGCCTCGAGTTAAGTAGCTGAGGACCAGGCTAGCAGCCTCAATGTATTTTATTTATAGGAAGGTATGAAATCTAAATTGTAAGTATAGATCAAAACATGGCTTATATTCACCCATACTTACTTTCCTACTTGTTGGGTCATTAAACTATCATCACCTTACTATGAAAAACAATTAGAATATATACATTTCTCCCTCTGTAACTCATTAAATGACCAAACACTTTAAAACTGACTCAGTCAGGTTTTCTGAGAATTTTGGACTTCAGCTAATATATTTTTGAATTTTCAACTATATTTAGTCTGCATTTTTTCCCATTTTTTTTATCTCCAGAGTTAATTTCAATACCCTGTCCTTCGTACGATAATGGTTTAACCTTCATGAACAGTTTATTGAAGTGCCCTCTCCCTTCTCCAAGCAGCCTGGTGTCCCCTAACATCTGAGAAAAGGCTCTCCTGAGCTTTAGTCCCCACTACAGGATGGACAGGGAAGTCTGCGGAGCAAACATGGCATTAATGGCCATTAGCAAAGCAAAGCCACTCTTCAAACCTTTCCCATATTAAGTTGAACTAATTTTGAACTCAAGAGATTGGATATCCCACGTACATCAGCAGGCACTATCACGTGACCATTGAGGGGACACTGATTCTCAAAAGATCTGCAGTCACCTCATAAAAAATCCAAGGCTCCACTGGTTGGCCCCCAGAAAGACCTCACTCAGGCTAAATACTAAACACCTTAGCACATATGCTTGCTTCAAAAAGGAAAAAACACAAAAACAAACAAAAAAAAAAACAAAAAAAAAGATAAAAGAAAAATCACTGCTTCACATCACACTACCTCTGACACTACTTCTTCATACAAACTACAGTAAATGGAAATTTTTTGCTATTCTTCAAGCTGTCTTCTGCTCTTATCACATTTCATATTCTGGCAAAAAGGAGAATAAGTATTCTATTTTTCTTTTTTGTAAGGATTAGGCAAAACATTATTCACTTCTATATCATTTTTCAAGATCATTTGCTTTCTTCTCGTGCTTTTCTCTTTCATTTCTCAGTCAACCCTCCTACTAAGCCCTCTACTCAGCTAGCAAGATAGTCAAGGGCTTCATACATTAATTTTGTGAAATCTGAGAGGCCTCTAAAGACTTACTACTCTTCTTGTTCACCTTTTCTAGAAAGAGTTGCCTCTGGCATCTCAACTTGTTGCACTCCCTGTTTTCAGCATCATTCATTGCAGTTCAGTTTCTCTCATTGCCCCCTCATCCACCCCACACAACTTTCAACCCTGTAGTGACTCCCCACACACTAGAAGATGCACATTCACTTCATACTACACAGTCTACTACCCTTTATGTATACGTACATCCCTGAAAAGCACAAGACTAACAACTTGGAAGAGTCAGATTTTTTCTCTTTTCATAACACTACAGTCTAGTTTCAGGTTTTGTAAGTCTCCAGGAGTAATGAAACACAAGTCCCTTGTTCTAATATGCTGAGAAGTCAAATCAGCAAGATTTCGCCATCCAACCTCTTCTGCCTTTGAAGACAGACTTCTTAGCTTCCAAACACACCACTTTTAACTACAGCATGAAAGGAGCAAGGTATATAGCATCTATCTTTCAAAACAAAAAGTCACATCTGTTCTGGTAAGACAGATCTCCTAGGTAAAAAAGATATTCAGCAAAATAAGTCTGCAACACTTCTCTTTATTATGAGTGATTGGTACACACACACACATAGATTAATCTACCTCTAGCTTAGCTTGAAGAAGAAATATCTCAAGAAGAAAAAGACAATATCACTTTACAGAGTATCCATTTCCAGACACAAGAATTTTTCTATCATGCCACACTACCTTCTTCTTTCTGTCTCTCCTCTTAGCCACACTACTGAATTATTTTGAAATGCCTAAATAATGACTGAAACAAGCAACTCCAGATCCCTTAAATTTATTACCACCTCAACGCCAGTGAAGCATTTTTCTACTAATACAGGGAAGAAAGGTAGATAGAGACACTAACCTCTGGCTGACAGTTTTTTGGTGTTGATGATTTTTGCAGCATATTCCTGTGAAGAATTTTTCTTTACACATCTGCGGACCACAGAGAAGGCTCCCCTGGAAAAAAAATAAAGAGGGTAGGTGCTATGAAACTGAAAATGAGAATATAATAGCAATAATTCCTGTCCCCAGAGTGGACTAGATTATGGACAGGGCAGAAGACATACAGAGGAGGGACACAACACCTGAGAATCTGGTGAACAAGGCATGCTGTGTGATCAGTAAAACACTTAAGTCTATATGGTACTCAAGCCTCCTGAAGACTCCTCAAATCCCCTCACAGACAGCGCAGTAAGAAGAGCACACTGTGTGGGGAGAGAAACCATATAGGCACAGAAACAGGACACAAAGGGATTGATACACAGAAGACAAACAGCCCTGAAAGATGCTGCAAACACTAGCTGGTAAGTCCACCTCCCAGAGACAGCATCCCCGGCAGTCACAGCACAAAACCAGGACTCATGTCTCTCGTGCTCAAGTGCAAGCTCAGTCACAAAATCACTGCAACACTTAGCAGAAGTTAGTAGTTCTCTTATGTCCCTCAATCCACCTGCAAAATGGGGATAAGCATGTACCTATTAATGAAGTGAATAAAAAACTACAAGGCTTTATATATTTTCACAAGCTGAAACTATTGATATTATTACAACTATTCCAAAGAGAATTACTCTTGAAGAAGAGGTCTGAGAGGGAGGGAAGGAGGACTTCTGTGAGGAAAAAGAGTGAATACAACAGAGACCAAGGTGAAAAGATAGAGACTGGATATCTACAGGACTACACAGTTAGCACTTGGAAACAGCCCCCTATTTTTTAAAAACAACAAAAACCATGGTGGGTAAAGAACCTCAACTATCTTTGCTGGAAAGAGCTGAAAGGGGGAAAGGACAAATATGAGAAAACTAGCAGAAAATTCCAAGTCCTTCAGATCAGGAATGCAAACCCATGTCTAGGGACAAATGTCCATATTTCAACTATGAGAGAGGGGAACAGAAGCTGCACAAGGGCCCCACATACAGTTTGTTCTACAGGGAGCCTAAAATAGCTTGAATCCTTCCAATACTGCGGAGCCCTGCCTTTTTATCCCCTTCCTCAACCTCTACATACAAACCAATGAGCATCAAGGTGAGCACCAGCACTGGGGCCCGGGCTCGGTGACACACAGCTGCAGCAGTGTGGTGAGGGACGGGGACACCGGGCTGGAGAGAAGAGATGCAGCAAAGCCCAGCAGTTGGTGCAGGGAGGGAGGGAGCCAGCAGCACCCACGAAAGCACTGTCTCCATAATCCCACCCTGGCCCTTTCTGCGCTGCTTTCCTGCCCAACTGCGCTCCCCTGCAAAGCCCTGTCCTAGGGTGCAGCAGCAAGTCTGCCAATGCGGAGACAAGTGCGGAGAGAGGGAGGGAAGAAGCAAGGAAGCGGGGAGGGAGGAGAAGCGCGGTGCAGCAGCACCTGGTCCTTTCACAGGGACAAGGAAGTGGGGACTGAAGCATCGCCGAGTGGCTGTAACAGTGTCGCGTCCCAGTGCAGAAACAGTTGCAGGGAACGGCAACGTGTAGCTGGGAGCCGGTGCGGGAAGAAGGACGGGGCGGCCAGGTCCTGAGGAAGGAAAGGAGGGAAGAGAGGAAATCTCGGGGTGCAACAGGAGTGCGTAGCCCGAGACAGGCTGGAGGGACACCCGCTGCGGCGCGGCGACCCAGGAGGGCAGGAACACCTTTCCCTCCGGCGGCTGTGCCGCTGGGGTGGACGGAGGGCTGGAGAACAAGATTACAGCGCGCCAGCTAATCCTCCTCCGGCTCCCGGGAGAGCCGGGTTGCCGGCACAGTGCTCCCGGGAGCGCCGGTGGGTCCCGGGGCCGGGGCGGGCGGCAGGGCGCGGCGCGGGGCGCACAGCAGGCTCCGTACTTGCCAAGCTCCTCGTAGAGCTGGTACTCGTCGGTGAAGCGGGTGCACGTTGCCGTGGTGGCCATGTTCGGGCTGCGGGAGGCTCAGCGTCGCTGGGGCATGGGGCAGGGCGGCGGGGACGGGCCGGGCGGGCGCGCTGCTCGGCGGCCTTCCTCCTGGCTCGGCGGGGCGGCGCGGGCTCCCCCGGCGCCCGGCTCGGCGCTCCCCGCTCCGCCGTGCACAGTCACCGCTCGCCGGGGAGGGGAAGGAGGCTGAGCCTGGCCAGCACCGCGAGAACT
>VXBI01010007.1:513267-586288 GCA_013397375.1 Toxostoma redivivum
CCATAAACTGGCTGCATCCACAGCAGCCTGGGCAGGAAGTTAAGGGAGGTGATTCCCCCTCTGCTCTGCCCTGGTGAGACCCCGCCTGGAGTTCTGCATCCAGCTCTGGAGTGCCCAACATGGGAAGGACACAGACCTGTTGGAACAAGTCCAGAGGAGGCCACTAAGATGGTCAGAGGGATGGAGCAGCTCTGCTGCAAGGAAAGGCTGAGAGAATTGGGATTGCTCAGCCCGGAAAAGAGAAAACATCAGGGTTACCTAATTGTGGCCTTCTAGTACTTGAAGAGTGTCTACAAGAAAGTGGGACAGAAACATTTTACAAGGCATGTAGTGACAGAAAAAGGGGGAATGGCTTCAGACTGAAAGGGAGTAGATTTAGATTACATATTAGAAAGAAATTATTTACTGTGAGGATGGTGAGGCACTAGAAAAAGTTGGGCAGAGATGCTGTGGGTGCCCCATCCATGGAAGTGTTCAAGGTCAGGTTGGATGGGGCTCTGAGCAACCTGGTCTAGGGAAAGGTGTCCTGGCCAATGCAGATGGGGTTGGAACAGGATGATCTTTAATGTTCCTTCCAACCTATGATTCTGTGATTTAATGAGTGGTACAAGAGCATGCAGTTCATTGTGGAAGAAGAGAAAGTACACTTTTAACCAGCAAGGAAAGCAGATAGCATAATTTCAATTTATATCTAACTTAATCCTGGCAAAATCATAAAGATTCTGGAAGTTAGGACTTAACCTCCATGGTCTAAAAGGTCTGAATATTCATCCAGACTTCAGAATGATTTTTATTAAAACACTTCCTCCCAGCAGTCCCCAAACATACTTCTCCACTCTTTCTGGCAGGCACTAGCATCTCTATTGTACTCCACTTGTCCCAGCGGGAGGATATTTGCCTTTTCCAACATGCCCATCTTAATCCCCAGTGAATTTGAGAAGTCTTTGTGTATGTAGAGCAGAGGAAAACTGCTCACTTTATATGTTTTAATTATCCTTGTATTACCCTTGTTAAGTGTCTGAAGAAGTGTTTTCTTCTCAAAGACAAACATGTTAAAGTTCATTTAGTATTTCCTATTAGTATCACATTAGCTAAAGGGCAATCTTCAGTCATTCATACTTTGAAGGTAAGAGAAAGGCAAGCAAATCCTTAGCCTTTTCTCCTTCCCTTTCAAGACATGTCAAAATGAAAATAAGGGACTGATGGCAGAAGAATTGTTGAAATCCATCCCTTTGGATATTTGGCACATGAGAGATCTTTGCTGAATTAACTCCATATAGGTTTAAGGGTGTAACGATAGAAATTTATATGCAGAAAGAAGTTCTTTAATCATCTTTCCAGTTCAGGGGCAGGAATTCCACAGAAGTTTGGGGGTTTTTGCTACTGACTCACAACATCTATCATCATCAACCAGCACATGAAGACACTTGTAATTTCCTTTAAAAAAAAAAAAAAGGGGGCCTCGATTGCTTTAACATCTCTATTCTATGGAAGTCCTTATTCCATTTACAATTCCAGTTACAATTTCAGATTTGTTCATCATTTCCAAGTGACCAGATTAAGACAATCATTACCATTACCAGTTGCTGAACTCTGTCTTCCACACAGGAAACTGTTTTTCCTAACAGGGCTCTTTTTTTTTGGACTCTTCAACTTGAACATTTTGCTTGAAAAATGCAGTCTCTGTAAAATATCGGGCTTAGAAAAGTGTAATATTATCAGTACTGACTGATGGTAATTCAAAGAACAATAATCCACATTTTCTTCTGGTGGAGAAACAGGAATTCACAGACAATGGCTGATAACAGTGCTAAAGCTGAGAAGAAGCAGATGCAACTGCTGCTGTTAAATATACATATATTGTTTTTAAAAGTCTAAAGTTTCACTTCTCAAGTGTTGTGTTCTGCAAAGAACTAGCATATAAACACATTTTTGGCAGCCAGTAAACATTCCAGCTAGAATACCAATACCATGTGTCAGTGGAAAGTAAACAACTCTTGATTTAACGCATCTCAAATGGAGAAACTCAATCAAACCCAAACTCATAATGTCCACAAAAATTACCTCCATATCACACCATGCAAAGACTGTTTGTGATAGACATGTCATCTTTAAGACTGAAGATCACAATTTGTCAATATTTGTGATAAATATTAGGTAGGCACATATCTATGAGTTAAGAAGACAGAGATACACAGGAATTGACTTGGCAGCTGATGGAAATTATTTGGGAAATCTTTATTTTAATGTCATTGATTCCTTTTTCAATATTTCAATTTTATTACCTTCCTCTGCCAGCTGAACTTCCCATAACTTAGTTTCTAATTTTCTTTCCTACCAAATAATGGTGTATTAGTTGAGTTGTGAATTTTTTTAGAGCAAGACTTGTTATGCGTCTATAAAATGCTTAAAACCACAAAATCTTATTTGATTGTAGGCTTTGGAAGGACTAATAAAGAAAAGATGTATAGATTACCAGAGCTTTCAAAAAACACCTGAAAGCAAAGTTTTGGGGTCATCAGCTTAAGATACTTAAGTCGACATCAAATTTAAATGCCAACACAAAAAAATTGTTAAAAAGGTGAAGGAGCCACATTTTAAAAAAAACCCTCAGCACTTCAATGTACTCAAGGTAATTCCATACACCTTATGGACATGAATGCCCTGTTATCATGGCACATGACTTTCAGTAGGTTTTTAATTCTAAATATAGAACACACATATTGAGGTGCTTTCTGTAATCTCAAAAATTACTCCACACCCAAACTAAACTAATGTACCATGAATGACCCAGGGCTCCTTTGACTCCATTGGAGTCAGCAGGAATGCGAGCAAATGCAATATCCCAATGTTGGGGGAAGAACTGTATACTTTGGCTGACAGGCCACTTTATTTCAAACTCTATGAATAAACAAAGCTGTTCCAATTAGTAAGTACTAAGGATTCCTGTAAGAGCTTGTATTTATAAACTGGAACGCATTAAATACTAAGAAAGAATGTGGACCATGCAACAACATAAAAATACAAATATTTATAATTAATTTTAAATTATAAGGTTGAAATTTTCAAGGAAAGTCTGTTATAGGAGTCAGAGAAATATGGGCATCAGAAAAGGTCTTAATTTCAAAGGCTTTTGTTGTTATTAATGATTTTTTTCATAACTTTCGTGTTTTCTAGAACAGGAGGCTACTTTTCTTAATATTTTCTGACAGAAATAATAGTTGAGGGGATTTATCACTTTGGAACCATTAAACATGGAAATAATGAAACCAAAAACATCATGCAGAGTCACACACAGAGCCCTCAGGGCACTTCAATGCTCACATGATTTCACTAATGATATCTAAATAGAGCCCTGGAATGGAACTCAAGACTTAAATTTGCACCCTGCTTTTCCACTGACCTATAAACCATATAATTTAAACTTCTGGTGCCTCCTGCTGCAGCTAAACCATTTATTTATGCATTCATGTATGCAGAATATCAGATGCAGTTTGCAGCTGGTCTTCCCCACAAAGGTAGTATGTTTATTCGGGTTTTTAGTTTTGATCATGTTACGGAAAATTAACTCTGAGACTATTCAGGAGAACTTTAAAATTTTGCAAGGACACTTTGTCTCATGTTTCTGAGTGGGATTGGTTTCGGTGCAGGTAAAGTGCTGGCAGTTGCATAGAGCAGGTGATTTCCAGGAATTTGAACTGGAAATGAGTAACGACCAGAGGTGCAAGAAATCAAATGTGCTCTTGTGATTGTCCTTACAGGAAGGATCAGGGTGTGGGAGATGACAGCTCCATCTGACAATCACTGGAATATCTACCCTCAGCTTTCCTTCCACCTCTCACCTACACTGGAGAGCAGGAAAAAACAGCAAGTTGGTCTCTCTTCCATTTTTAAACTGTATATGCCAGTTTTATGGACATGGGTTTAATTTTGTCTTTTGTTCTTAAAAAGGGCTGACCACTAGCTAGGAAGCATTTAAATACTTTAAATTTTGTTTAATGAGAAAAGCAAATAAATTCTACTTTTACTTCTATTTTTAGTAAGAAATTTTTAGTGGACTGAGGGAAAACTGGCTTGAAAATTGGATGCCCTTCTTCCCAATTCATCTCAAGTGACTAAAAATAGTTGGCCCTCTTCCTTATTAAAAAAAAAAAAAAAGAAAAAGAAAAAGAAAAATGGAGTTACTGTTGACCAATAGCAGCACAGAGAAGTATTTGCTTGCTGTGACTATTAGTGCTACTTCCTCCTACTAATTGTACCTGAGCTCTCACTATTACAACTAATGATTCTGTAAAAGTAGCATACAATACTACCATCATTACATTTCCTAATTGCATCATTGAGAACACTGAATACAACTGTTTGAAGGTCACAAACTGTGACGTCAGTGGCATTGTAAGGGTGTGGCTTGGGACATATTTTGACTCACTATTTGTAAATGATCAGTGTAATGACCAGTCCGAAACTGAGCTACTTCATCAGTGTTTACCATTTTTCAGAATTTTTCCTAATTATTTAAGTAGTATTCATACATTAATAACAAAAATGCAAGGCTGCTTTCTTCCTAGGTGCACAGAATAATTTACTTTTAAAACACAGTTTGACAAGCACAATATCTGGCAGTACCACAGTATCTTTCCAAAATTGCTGTCAGCTGTCAAGACTGCACAACCCTAGGCCATATCTTTGCCCATGGGAAACAGTAAGTAGGAACTTGCAGATATAACAGCCTGAGTTCTTTCTGAAACACCTGAAATTTAAAAAGGCAAACTATTTATGTGCTTTTAGTCACAAGTCTTGGTCGATTCTATGAAAGAATTCAAGAGTGAAGACAATGTGACAGTTTCTTTAGTCCACCTGTGAATACTGATTTTTCACTGAAATCCTATCTGGGGACTTGATACTTTGATGTGCCTGAGTTTTCAGCCCAGCTGGTAATGTGAACCATTTCTGAGTTCCACCTCTACTTCAGCAGTTATAAAACAGCAGCATGAGTTCTTATGATACGTATTTGAGAGAACTGCACTGGTTATTGACTGTGGAGTTATCATCAGATAAAAATGCTGAGACACAGGTGGAAACCAAGAGAAATAGGAAACCTTAACTTTCAAATTCTTTTGAAATTTAGGAGAAAATAGTAACTTGACTTACAAAACCAGGCTGAAAGGTGTCTACTAGTCTTGTAATTTGTGATCCCCTCACTCTTGTAGTCTCTACCGTGAATTAATCGGTGGGTCACATAGTCAAATCAGCAGCATTTAACATACAGCTAGAAAATAAGTAAAGGATACCCTTTTTTTTTGCCTCATCTTTGTGGAGTGACACAACTTTCCAGTCACAACTCCACAGCAGTTAGACCAGAGAAACAATCTATTTCAATAACCACACGACTGCCTCAAACAGCAAACAATCTGATGAGAGGAGGCAAACAAAACTGTAAGAGGTGGGGGGAGCTGATGGAAAGGGAGTTGGGTTAATGGTTTCCGCTGGACATGCCTCTGACGGCACAAGGGTAGCTTTGTGGGAGGATATTCTGGCCTGCTCAGGGAAAGGTTGGCCATCATGACATAGTTGGGGAAAACAGTTGAACATGGTAAGATAGTGCACAGGATGGAGGTAGGAGGAAAATGGACAAGTCACTGATACCTTTGACACAAATTTCTCAGAGTACCCTCATCTAACTTAGGAACACATCCTAGTGTAAATATGACATTGTACAGTAAATATGACTAATCAGCCAGCTACTTTGCTCATACTACCTTGCTTTTCCTCTTCTAGGTTAGTGATTCAATGAAGAGCTTCCTGCACTCCAAGGTCAAAAAGCGATTTTATAACAAACCTCCCCAGTACAGTGTTTCACGCACCTCAGCAAACTGAATGGCAGAAGCACATACAGCTTCACTAATTCAGAACTGAAGTACAAAATTATGTTGGACAAGGAAACACATATGTAGATGAGAACATAATTTATCCCATTGCCTTAATTCCTGGAGGCTGGATCATCACTGAGTTGGCACTTGAGCAGACAGCAGGATAGTGCTGCTCAGAAGATCTGTCTGTGAGTTTTGGCATAAGAGAGTTGCAGGAGAACTGGAGATCAATTAGACTTGCTCTATGGATTTGAGACAGTGGTAGACTCCACAGAAAAGCAGCTTGGAAGTGGTTGTAACTTGGCTGGAAGCGCAGAAGTGATTTGAGTGGGCCTCACACTTTTGATCTGTCTACAGGGCAATCCAGTGGCAATACAACTTGTGTAAACATATCCCAGAAGCTTTAAGCACAAGTTCTTCGCTGCTGCCAGCATAGCTGGGGCAGCTTGAGCTCTGCATGGCCAGAAGGGACTCCAGGCCTAACACTGGAACCTCCATGCCCCTGAAGCTCTACTAGATGGAGCTAAGCTAGCAAGTGTAAAGCTGCCTCAGGAATACCTACACCAACTGTACTTCCCATTTGGATTGCAGGACGTTCCAGATACAGTTTGCAGGGAGTTAACTAGTTCTTTTTAGGTTGTGTCCTAAAATAGCAGTGTTCCTTAATATGTTCAAATCTAGCAAGAACTGGACATGGTGTGTGACAGCTACAAATCTTTCTGCCAAAGCCTACTTGTTTTATTACTTTTCACAATAGTAAAGAAATTACCTGCCTCAATCTTCCTATATTTAAATGGTCACTTTGGTTATTCAGGTACTAATTAAATAATTTAAGAACTCTTTTGTTCGCTACTATTTTATTTCAAATATATATACTAAAAAGAAGCCAGCCCAAAACTTGTTCTTTCTTTTTTTACCCAAGAAGATATCTTAATCAATTTCAGCTGTGTTTACATACTTCTTGTCAGGATTAATTCTAGATTGCAAGATAAACCAACAATGACTTTAAACTCCACAAGGCATTTATTTCAACACACTGGACTATTCTTATCATACTTTAAAAATCTTGAAAAACTAAACAAAACTGTACAGCCCCCTCTTATTTATCCCAAATCAGTTCAAATACAACATAACCAAACGCCCATGCAAATGTCATGCAGCAGGATGCACTGGTGAGTTCTGAGATGTTGCAGATAAGCAGTAAGAACACACAAGGCATTGTATTGAGAAACTCAGTATGCGAGCATTGCCTGAAACATATGTATTTGTAAATTTTGGCTCATTTGGGAAAGTGAAAATAAAACAGTTTCCATAACAAGACATAAAATAATATGCAGTATATCTTGCTTTTAAGTACAACGTCAGATAATTACGTCCTTTGCTTTAGAGTGACGATTCCTTTCATTCTGTTATCACAGACTACTTTTAAACATATTACAAAAATTCTGCTTTTTGCATATCTTTGGAGTAGCACAGAATTTCTTCTCTGTGAGGACATGATGTCGTTTCAACCCATTACTCTATCATGTCAGATAAATTCTAGAATTAATATGGGAAAAATAAACTTCTTTCATTTATTGCTGCTTGAGTGGCAATACCCAGCTACACCTTACTTTCAGGTGAGAACTGGTTTATTGATCTGTCTGGAACTCCAAGAAAAGATGTTTTCTCTTAAAAATATCCTGCTGGCAATAGATTCAGTTCCTATCCTACCAGACCAGTGCAAAGATGATCTCTAGCCTTCCTCCATGAAAGTCTTTCTCTTTACATCTTTTCCAGGTGTGGCAGATACTTTTGATCTTCATGGAATAATACTTTGTGGAACATTCTGTTACTTTTTGAGGCAAGCAGCAGAATTAATTTTTTTTTTATTAGAAAGCCTTCATAAAATTATTTCCATGAAAGGATTGATCATGTTTTAATTTTAAAAATTGGATTTATTAATTGTGCAGGCAAAATAATTAATTTTACTAGTTGAGAGAATTGAAGCACACTAATTTCATGATGAAAAACTCATTCCTGTCTCATTACCTCAAAAAGGTTTCAGGATGCCTGGTATATCCTAGTTTTTATAAGGTCAAAACTATCAACTTTTTGTTCTCATGTTTTGAAGCTGATGGTCCATAAGCATTTAAAAACACAACTTGGAAACACAACTCAATTCTGACAAGTCAGAGAAAAAGAGTTAAACCTGGACTTTCATTTCTACTATTTTATTTTGAAACAAGAACAATGAAAAGGAACTCAATTTGTATGAAGTTCCATCAGAGAAAATGAACTTAACTTTTAATATCAAACATTCTAAGGTATTTGACTTTTTGTCCATGAAACAGACAAAAAACTCTTCAGAAATATCTTGATCAAGCGAATCATACCTCAACAAGGAGCTTGCCCTACATTACTTTCTTTCATAGCTGCAAACATATGCCCACCTCTCATTTGCATTCACAACCTCCTTAGCAAGCCATGGAAACTCAAAAATGTAGTAGGAAAGTGTAGTCACTGGTATGAATAAATGGCTGTAATGCTAAGATATGGTTGTTTCCAGCAGCTGTTTCCAGCCCCAGTCTTTGCTGTCTGTGGTACTCCTGAAAATTGCTGATGGGTACATTGACCCACAGGGCCTGAAAATTACTTTATTTCTCCCTGGAAGACTGGAGGGGAGATAGTTGAGTTTATATTTTTCTTTGGCTTTTCTGTATGTTTTTACATTGCTAGGTGTCAAAAAGTTTAGGGTGTTTTTTTTTAGATCACTGGAAATACCAGGATGAAGATTCATACTAAATAATACCTCAGGTCTCTTCAGGCAGCAGTTTGGGAAACCTCAGGCCAAAATTCAAGCACTAGAATAAGCGCAGATCTATGTCCATCTATTTCCTAATCTTTAATCTGAATGCTTATGACCCTGAAAAATTTGCTTTACTTTCCCCCTGCATTTATAGGTAAGAAGTTAAGGCAAGTGAGTATACGAGGCAGAGACAGGCAAGATGCTCCTATATGAGCATCTTCAGCTGACAAGTAATATGCAGGTGTACTGAGGCCTGCATCTGACAGAGGTCTTCACCTGGAGGCTATGCCTACTGCCCCACACACTTCAGAAAGAAATCTCATTAATAGAACAGGATCTCTGAAAATTTAATATCTTCCTGCACCTAGAAACAACTCCATTAGCTGCTTTCAGGGAACAAACTGACAATCATTTGTCAGCAGGCTGAACCACTGGAGAAGAATCTGCTAGCAGAGCTTTTTTTACTACAGGAAAAAAAGAATTAAGAAAAGTACTTTCCCAGGAAGTGAAAGAAACAGAAATTTCCTGTGCCACTAAACATGGTGTTCTTGTTTTTGTGTCTGAAGGAAATGGGGAAGTTGCCCCAATATATTAAAAAAATCTTTAGGTAAGAGACATGTTTCTCTTCGATATTTTACTTTCAATCTCTTAATCTTCATTCCAGAGAGCTGTGTGCACCCTGGCTAATCAATTTACAGTGAGGGGAGACAGCACCTAATTTTCTCTTGCTGATCAGGCTGGAAAAAGCAAAGAGGTCCACTGTAAGCAAGTGAGTTATATAAACACAATGTAAACAGCCATCAAGGAGTGGTGACAGCTGTTCATCTTATATATTCTAACCATTTTATCTTCAAACTGCATTTCCAAGGAGAGGGTGAAATAATTTTGCCCTTTCAATTCTTAAGCAGATAACATTTGCCTGTTCACAGGCAAATGAGGCTAAGAAATAGCAGAGTGCAGGAAGGGGCAAAAAATCCTGTTCATAAACCTGGCCTAGTATAGGAAAGGAAAATGCATTTTGTCCACTCAATGACTTTTCAATGATACACTGTAAAAAATCTTCCTAAAGCAATGGAGCTGCCTTAGCTACCTGGCAATGCAAGATCTTTCCAATAAGTCTTCAATTGCTAACTCTTCTTGCAACTTGAACTAATTACTTCAGCATGTATTGATGCCTTCACAGTTCCCCAAAGGCTAGGAATCATAGAATGGTTTGGGCTGGAAAGGACTTTAAAGATCATCTTGTTCCAACCCCATCTGTCATGGGCTGGGACACACATCACTAGATCAGTCTGCTCAGAGCCCCATCCAACCTGGCCTAGAATGCTGTCAGAGATGGGACCCCCTCAACTTATCTGGGTAAGCTATTCCAGTGCCTCACCACCCTCCCAGTAAAGAATTTCTTCCTACTATCTAATCTAAACCTACTCTTCCAGCTAGAACCATTCCCCCTTGTCACTATGTGCTCTTGAAAAGGCCTCTCCATACTTCTTATGGACCCCCTTCAGGTCCTGGAATGCCATAATTAGGTCATCCCAAAGTCTTCTCTTTTTGAGGCTAAACAATCCCAAATCTCTCTTTTCCTCATAGACACTTCATCTCTCTAATGACCTTGGTGTCCCTCCTCTGGACTTGCTCCAACAAGTCCATGTCATTCCTTTGCTGGAGACCCCAGAGCTGGGCACAGCACTCCAGAGTGGACTGGAGGGGGGCAATCACATCCCTTGACTTCCTGCCTATGCTGCTTTGGATGCAACTCAGGATGTGAAGGAATATCCGAAAGGAAGCTCAGGATAGGAAAGAGGTTGTCAAGTGATAAAATCTAAAACTGTTACTATTTTTCCAGTTCTTTTCTGCCAGCCCTTAAGAGCAGAATTTTTCAGGAAGCCTGCATGCTTGCCCAGAGGCTCCAGTGTCTGTGATCACACAGCTCTTGCCAACTGACTGAACTGATCTCCTGCACTCTGTGAGCTTTCATGCTATGGCAATACAGGTGTAGAATACCAGCATTTCTGACTGAAGAACTTTTAAAAGTTTTTCATTTTCTCCACTATGCAAGTCTTTTCAGCATTATGAAATGAGAGCAATACACTTACAAAATACCAGCATACTCACAAGCAGCTTGCCTGGCTCCTATAGATGCTCACATAACTACAGGAGAAAGGCTAGTTGAAGAAATACCTTAAAAACAATGCTTAAGCCAAGCAAGAGCTGAAAAAGAGGTAAAAAACCTTAGGATGAGCTAACATAAAATACATTAGTGTATGTTAGCACAGTATAAATACCAACAACTTGGTTTTCTAACTAAACAGATACTAATAGACACATGCAATATACACCAATATGGTAACTGGATATGACACGATCAGTTTCTTGTGTTGTTGTGGGTTTTTAAGTGTTAGAATGCAGACAGCCTAAATTGTCATATCTGAGAGAGAGAAGCCACAAAGAAAGGTACTGCAACAGGCAGGATATGACAGATGAAGGCATCAGCAAGGATTCCAATCAAAATGGAGTTATGGTCAACCAAATTGTCATGTGGGTGGACTATAGGGCAAAAAAAGGCATAAAAATAGGCATTTCCGGTACAATACATAAAGAGATCCTCACTTCTAAAGAAATGTTTGCACACATTTCTCATCTAAAGCCCTGTATTTAGAACCTCATTTTTCAATGACCATTTCCTTCTCCTCCCCTTGCTTGACTAAGTCACCCAGCCCTTCCTCTAGCTTTCTCTCCTGGGGTGGCATCCAGGCTCCCTCACTTCCTTCATGACCAAGTGGAAACTTTTGTATTGAAGGGTGGAGGAAAGATAAAGGAAGGAAAAGGGGAGAGACCAGGATTGATTGGTGTGCTGTGCATAATCCTTGTGTTCTTCATATGACACCACAAGAACTTCTTGATATGTTTCCGAGTGAAATCTCGTCACTGTTTCTCACATTGAATAATCCTCTATTCCTCACTCCAATGGAATGAAGAACAAAGAGGCTTGGACATGCAAGTCCAGATACAGCAAGTGCTCAGAGGTAGTACTGTTGTGTCCAGGGAAATGAATTTTGCATCCTTATGTCTGTCTGCTGTGCAAGCTACTGCATCATCCACTGATGAGCTCCTTCTAGCCAAGATGATATGTGTAACCTTTAAACACATTCCCAACATTAATGGAGAAACTCACATGTCAACAAACTTATCCCCTTGCTAAATGAGCTACCTAATAATTAATATGTTCCATAACCCTAGAAATCGTTTAGCCATTACATACAGATAATAGAGTCTAACTAAATGGTCCAAACCATATCTACCTGCTACAAAATTTGATCCATTTATATGTAGCTAGCAATGACTCTAATCAAAATGTTAGCAGGTCCAAAACAAGCATTACCAAAAGCCTTATTAATTTTTCTCTAAATTTAAGTCAAACATGGGTAGATGTCATTTCATAATTACAAAAAATTAAAATTGGGAAAAGGATAAAAATATTTCTGGGAACAACTGACATGAAAAATATCTACAATTCTAAGCACTATATCATCAACTACATGCAGGGTCACAGCACTTAGGCTGCCTGTTGGACAACTTCAGATTTGTGATTGTGATTTTCCACAGCAACTTCTGGCATTATTTTGGAAATCTGGATGTCAAAATTTACTGCCACAAACCTTCACATAAATTAGTGTATGGATGAATGACATTAAATATCTGTTTTGAAGACTTATTTTTGTTAAAGTATACATAACAACTGGATTAAAAAAAAATAAAGCACCAGAAAACTTAATGAGTAGAGAACAATTCTGTACTGGACATGTGAAAGCCAGCAGGAAAGATCACATATGCAGAGCATCTTTGGTTAAAACTTAGCTGAGGTTTGTTCAATTCCTACCCAAGAATTAAGACTTTGTTTAGAACAGGCTGTTCTGAGTCACTGTGCCCATCTAGTGGGTCATGAGCCTGGAGAGGAAACATACTGCAAATGCCTCAGAACATCCCTTCAGCTGCAAAACTGAACTAGCTGTAAAAGCTCAGGTAGGTTACAATGATGGTGTCCATTGACATCTCCAAGTGGGATAAGTCATGGAATTGCAAAACTGCAGGTGCCACACCTGGCATTTCCAGCATAGCCCACAGAAAGACAGACTGCTCATCTGAGTTGTGGCACTCATCCTTCCAACATGCCTAGAGGATGGTGATCTGTTAAGTGCAGGAAAAAAGTACAATACTTAGAAAAAATCTGAAGAATTATTCTCCCAGTGAAGTAAGTGGGGGAAAGCTGTAATTATCCTTGTCTGGAATCTGGGATGTTGCGGTTAATATCCCTGTTCTCGTCAATAGTTCAGTGAATTTCCCAGTGGCTGCAGCAGTCATGACTTCAGTTTTATATTCCACACTCTAGAAACGCATTTGGACCTTGGCTTAACACTGACTCAGTGGGCAAGGTGCCGCTGACTGAATCACAAATACCACTTCCTGCGGGACTCTTGCTGCCTGTAGTATTTCCAAGGACTGCTTGGCTGGTTAGCTGAAAATCAGCCTCACAACTTAAGACAATAACATGTCAGAACTCACAGAGTTTGTGTAACATTTGTTCAAAATGCACTATTTCATCCCATAGTCTTTGATTGAGGTTATTGAAATGCAGTAACATTTCGTAAGTGTTATACAATATTTTTTCTTAGGAAGATAAAATGAGGGGGTTATTTCAAAAGAAAACCGAGAAAACATGGCTATCTATGTTTTTCTTGCTTTATGTCCTTCTTCTATGGCATGGCAAAGCATTTTGTTATAGGTAGAATGAATAACCATTCATTAATGGGTAGAATGGATATCTTATTGATTAGGATAATTTTTCCTTATCAGGAAGTCATGATAGCTCAAACTTTCTGAGAGTCAGAGACAAAACCAAAACAAGCAACTCTTACGTCACTGTAATATTACAAATCTTCAAAACAAATAAATTACTGGTGGGGAAATTTTACATTTTACTATTATCAGAAATTACAGAAATCAGCTCATAAATTCACTGCGAAGTCTCTGGTCAACAGTGCTGATAAATGTAATTGCCCTTATGATATGCAAAAGGAAGACAGCAGTCCCTTCCTCTTGGTGGTAGACTGCTGGCTGCCAAGTAGTCAAATGATTAATTCCTAGTGAGGATCAGTGAGCTTATCATGAGGTCATGCCTGCGTGCCAGTCCAAACCACCTCAGCTGCACAAGGGACAGCAGAGCTGTTTCTGCAATCCTGCCAAGCCTAGGCACTCTCCTACAGTTTAGTGACTCTCCTGCTATGATTTCCATTAGCAAAGGTTTTGGCAAATTGTGCTTAGATGTTTGTCAAGTCCTAGGAACATGCATGAGATCAGGCTGATTAAATAAGTAATCAATACTTCTGTTTAGATTTCTCATTGTTAGCCCAGTTTTAAGTTCTCCTTTGAGAACTTATTTAAATTATATCTGACTACTTGCAGGTCTGCCAAAATAGCCAATATTTCACATCTTCTTTAATTGTCAGTAAGTCACTTTTCCTTCTGAAAGATATTACTAGTCTCAAGCCTCAATTAACTGCTAAGTTTCTGAAGAAGCATGTCTGAAAGGAAAGTAGTGGAATGAGAAGGCAACTGTATAAGCCAGGAATTTCTAAAACATTGAAATTTCACTGAGATTTAGTGCTCAAGGAATTATGACATTATTTTTGCCAGTAGAGTAACAACACTGACACCCTATGCCATACCTGAATGACGAAAATAAGAACCGCTGGCAAACTCAAAAATTCAAGTCAGATATTGTCACGTGACCTAAGGTGGGCTGCATATGTGCCAGGCACTAACAGTTGAACCAAATCTTTTTCATTTAATATATTTTTAGCTTATACAGGCAGCCCAAATTGATCACAACATTCCCAATATTCCTATACATCTAAAACTGCAGCTTCTAAGTGTTTACAGTGGAATTTCCTACAGCCATAATCTAACATTGTGCTGCCAATAATTAACCAGCTGTGAAATCCATGTTTCAGTAGATATGAGATGACAATCATAATTTACAAGAACTCAGGAGTTCACTGTTTCTTTCAGTCATTCATATGATCTACCATTCCAGGGCTTTGAAATAGAGTAACAGGTAAGGACACACTCCTATTGTTAATCACCTGTTAAAAAGCAGTGCTTATAAATACTTTTTTTAATCAAGAGCTAAAAAGAAAACACAACGTTTACTTCCAGCTGCTCAGCTTTTTGCCTCCTTCTTTTCCTAGAAAGACTTCTTTAAAACAAGTGTTACCATTGTTTCAGAAGCTAATTTTCATGCCAGGATTCAGAGAACTACCTGTCAAATCAAAGTCAGCACCCCTGATGAGTCACAGCTCCTGGGCTCTGCTGGCTCTAATAGCATTGGTCCAGTTAACAGCTGAAGAAATCGTCTCATAAATGAGTTGCACCAGATGTTTAGGTATCTACTCTTATTTTCATTTAATGAAATTGCTGTTAAATGTCCATGTCATTTGTTAATGACCAAAACATAGTTTATACTATTTCTCTTGTCTTTTGAACTGTCAATACTACATACATATGTAGTAGGGCTTATATTCTAATAGTTTAATAGGGTTTTTTTGAAGGTGCTAAAGGTAAAGTTTGCCATTTTCTAGTCTGATGTTACTTACACAAATTGTTTAAATTTTTAGTACTTGATATATGCCTGCACAGACTTGGATGTCACATGCTCAGACTGCGGTTTTCTTATGTTCCTTATATGACTGTGTCTTTCCTTTTTTGTATTTTCTTTTTTCTTTTTTAGGAATCAGTCTCTGCAGCTAGAGAGAAAATGTCATATATGCCTATAGATAGAAGTCAATGCACAGAAACACACAGTTCCAAGTGTGCCAAATTATCTTTCTCCAGAACTGAGAGCTGTGAAACCATAACTGGGCAGCATTGTGAGTTTAATGAACCTCACTTTGAGGAATGATCTCATGTTAATGTGGTGACATGCTTCAGGTCCAAAGGAAACACCTCTGCCTGGCACTGAATACTATTGTGGAATCACCTACTAATATACCACCATACCATGAAAGACAAGACAAATCCCTTTTTCATTATGAATCACACAGGGGGAAGAATGAAAGGCAGAGGAATAGCAATTAATCACCTAAAACTGTTTGAAGCAAGTGACCTAGTAGCCTACATTGCCTTTATTGGAATTTAGCTTGAAAATCATCACTCTTACCAGCTTAATTTCCGTATGTATCAAACTTAGGCATGGAAACATTCCAAAAACAATTGCTTGACCTGGTTCAGAATGCCTAAAGTAACTATTTGATGTCCTCACGTCCCTTGAGAGCACCCCCTAAAAACATTAAACAGGTCCTTTGGTATATTTGTAGAATCATTGCATTCAGTGCCTGCACTAGAAACACCCTTTCTTCTTGAGGCATTTGAAGTTATCTTCTAAGAGCAGGAGCTTGACAAAAAAGCCAGCAGTAGCAGCACTCACCTTTTGCAGTTACCCTGAAAGGAAAGATTTGGATTCCAGGCTCTTGTCAGTCTTAGGTACAAATTTCTAGTTTTTGTGAAAATGGTGGTCTAGGGCAGGAGTCAATCTCCACCATTTTCTGATGAGACTCTGCAGAGAGAGAAACAGATCTGAGGCCCAAGAGACAATTGAATAACCAGGTAGCTTACAGGAAAAGCTGTTCCATTGTTCTACAGTGGGCTTTTTCTATAATTTGGTGGATACAAGAGAACAGTAATGAGTTATTACAGGCCAAATGCTGACCCCTGTTAAAGTAGTATAAAGATGCTATGGAGCAATTGTGCTTATAAACATATATTTCAGAAGAGAGTTCACGCTTCTGATTTAGTAGGTAGTTTGGACCTATTCTATTGAAATGAATATCTACCTAAGCTATTTTTATTTTAAATAATATTCAGTGCAGCGCAAGGTGATTTTAAGTAACATTCAGTTCAGCATAACACAGTAGCCCAGGATTTGTCCTGATGTTCCTTACACACACTGAGTAATGCTTATTCATAGAAGCAGTTCCATATAATGAATTGTGTTACACAGACTATGTTAGAAATTTCCATTTATCTCAGGGGAATTCACATGGGCTACAAAAGCTTTCCTATTGGATGGCAACATGAATGTTCATCACCAGGTGCCATGAGGGAAAATCCAGTTTTCTCCTACACTAAGTCTTACCTTAACAATATCCCACTATATACTTACAACTCCTTCATATGGTAATCTCCTTAGAGTATACCAAATACAAATTTAACAGCAGAGTTTCTCCTTCAAATATAGTTTAGGCTTCCTCCAATCTTCCTCTGTCCTTTGCATAGAATTCAAACTATTCTCACAGAACTCAGAGGCAGAGTTCTGTCCTTGTTTTTCTGGGCTTGGGAAGCTTCCTTTACACATCACTGGCCACATCCAGTGGCCACAATTCTCTTCTTCACTGAATCTCTTCATACTCTTCTAACACAACTTTTTTTATTTTGAATGTCTCTCTTCTGGTTTCCTTTTTTTTCACTTGGAAACACATACTAATTTGTCATCTCTATGCAGGTGATGTTACATCTCGACTATAAGCTTTCTGTAAACTCTGTCAAAGAGTAAATTCAGACATCTCTCTGGCATTACCTTTTTGTAAGATCTAACTCAGTTATAACAGAGCTCTGTCTTTCTTAGTCCTTTTGGGCCCAAAACAGCCATCTTCCACTTTGTTTGGCTGTCACTGAAAGCAATGTGACTTTTCTGCCTGTCAGAAGCCTTGAAAATTGCAACTGTGCTACTCTTGTCTGCACTCAGACAAACTCCTGCAAAGGCATCTCTTGTGGAATTCTCTTCAATCAAGTCATCCTGTATCTTATGCCTGTTCTTCACTTAGTCAACTATACATAATTTGTTTTCACTCTCAGAGTACCTCATGACCTATGCCCTCTAGGCCTATCCTCTCACACTCATCCTTTGGATGCTGAGTCCACCTGAATAACTCATGTGGCCAACCTACATTGTCCACATAGTAATTTTTCTGATATTAAGTCCATGGTAATTATCTTTCAACTTTTTGCAGCAGCTTGTTCTTCCATTTCTGCCAATAACACTTTTTTCTTACCCTTCTCCCTGCAAGTGACATTCAACACTGCCTCTTCCCCCATCTCCCACTTCCCTCCCTACCTTTCTGATCATGACTACAACAGTACCAGCTTGCAGCCCAAGATGCTGAGCCTCACAGATTTATTAGCAGAGAGTCTGCTCTCCACCTTGCCTTCATCTCACCAGTAAACAACAGTCTCCCCCACTGCTTGGTCCATAGAAAGAAGCAAGCATATTCCTGACACCTCTCGGGGAAGAATGGGAAGACACACTCCAAAAACTCCACATGATGGAGACTTTGCTGTATCTCAATTTGACATATTTTGGTCAAAAACACAGTTATGTTTCAGAAGAAAGAAAACATTCTAATTTCCAGCTGTTGTAACCAAAATCACAGAATGGCATAAATAGTGAGTATGGCCAAGGAAAAGCCATGGAGACAGAGGGGAGAGACAGAGAGTATTTCTGTTTTCTGGCAGGAATACTCCTGCTGGGACTGATGATAGGTCCCTCTATGCCAGAACCTCCCTCCGGAAGACTTTGCACAAAGAAGAAAAAAGGCTGATTTTGCAAACAAAACATCGTTTTTAAAGTTTCGTTTTTCTGTTGGGCTTATGATATATGAGAAGGCTCTGCCATCTCCCTTTTTCTTTTTTTTTTTTAATCCACCTCTTTTGTCCATAAATTCTGCAACTGCTATAGACAGGATAACGGGAGCAAGAACAGCTTTCTTTAGATATGTATTTACTTAAAGTCTATGAACTTGAAACAACAATCAGCAAACAAAGATTAGGGAGAATACCACAGTGCCCATATTAGAAATAAGTTACAGGAAGCCAAGTAAAAAAAAAGGAAGAATGCAGCCAAAACATCCAAAGGAGTGGTGGTGGGGGGAAGATAAGTACTATTATTAGAGAACCCGATATACACACTATTATTTCCCAAGAGTACCCAAGTTAATTCTGTTTCTCCTTTCTTCTCAGCAGTTTCTTTATGAGCTTATGCAGGAAGAATGCAGTTATTCAACAGCACCCAGGAAGCAACTTATTTTTGTCCTTAAAACTCTTTATCCTCTGAATTGTTCAACAGCTGTTCACTTGCAAGTCTATTGAGACTGCCTGACACACTGGGCAGTACTGCTTTATGGGCTCTTTACCATCTTTCTGCATTTAGTAACCCTTTTCCTTCAACTAGAAATTCACAGAGCTGCCTTTTTCTCTTCAGAGCTTTTTCAGTCCATTACTAATGCCATTAAGAGTTATTTTTTCCTGTATCTTGTATTTATTTAGAGAATTAATGCTTTAAAGGGAGTGGAATCCTAAATGAGGCTCCCAGGCAGCCTTTCACAGAGATGAACAGTGCCAGTTTTCTCGCCTGGGCTGTATTGCACAGGGGGTTTAGAGCATGCTGCTTCCTTGGATACACCATCACTGGGACACAGCGTGCAGAGGTCAACCCCCAGAAATTGCTTTCTTTGAAGAATTAGTAAATCTTTTTTCTCCAGAAACATGCTAACTGGCATGCTTTCAGTTTGTTGGGTTTTCTGTGAAATGTGCATCTGATTGACTGACGCACTGCAGAAATAAAAGTCCAAAATCAGCTGTTTCTGTAAATTTCTAATGTTGGATTTCAATGCGCTATTCCAGAGCAGTAAATGGTAGGGTAGAAAAAGGATTCCTTTGAAAAATATTCTACTTCAGGATTTAAGATCACCAAATGAAGCACAACGGAATCCCTAAAAACCCTTGTTATTTGCTTTCTGCCTTCTACTTTCAGACTCAGAAATCTTTTTTTGTTTCCCCCAGTGCTATCAGCACTTTAATTTCAACTAAAGGCCTAGACCTAAACTCAAACATAATTTTCAAGTATTGATGATCTGGATGCAAGATTTCCAACTCAACTAATCTTCAAATTTTAGGTGTTAGCTGTCTCAAATGAGCAATTTGATCAAATGTCAAAAAAGATTGCTGATTTTCATAATCCATGAATTTCTATAAATGCTAGATGAGCTACATAGCATAGTTTAAAAGCAGGTGCACATCAAGCTGATGAAGAAACCCTGAGATGTGATCATCGCTGTTCTGAAAAATATCCGTATCCGGACAGCTCACTGAACCAACAGATCATTGTATACAAAACAAGAACACTCGTGTGGCAGCTGCTCTCTGCGCATGAATGAGAGCCGGGGATTTCACAGGCACTCAAGGTGACACTGCCTGAGCTCAGAGATAAAGCCTGGCTACCCCCGCTGCCTGCAAAGCCACAAGGAGTGCCCACAGGGGTCCCAGAGAGCCCAGTGGCCCTCAAGAGAGAATGCTCTGCTACTTCTAGGCACACAGATAACAGAGATAAGAGGAAAAGCAGTAGGCAGCAAGGAAAAAGGAAAAAAAAAATTAAATAAAGAAACCTGAGTAGCTGAATTGTACCTAAAGGAAATGAGATCACCATTTGCTTCAGATTCCAACCACAAACAACTGACAAGTAATCAAGAGTCATTAAAGTAGAAGAATTTTTATGAATCACATTCAACTTAAAATCAGCTACTCTGGAAATTCCTGGGACTCATACAAACAGTAATTTGAGAAAATAAGATTAAAGAGTGAGCTTTATATTTTTAACTTTATGAATAGTGATAATGTAACATTTGAAATCTATTTGTTTACATTTCAAAATCTAATTATTTATTCAGTAATTCCAGTTATTATCTCAAGAGCTAGAAGCAAACTGATTAGAAAATTTAACTTGGATAACATCAGAGAGAGAATACAAAATGTTTTACTGTAAAAGTACCCATGTTTTTCAAGATGAAGTCAAAATAATCTAAATCAACTTTATACTGGAACATTTCCCTTAAATTTGTAACACACTTCCTGACTGACTTAAAGTCCTTTTTGAACTTGAAACTACATTCCAATACACAAAGCAATGGTAAATATAGCTATGTTCTTTAAATTCTATACCCATAGCTGGGGCTACTTAATTCAATGATAAACTAATTTCTTTAACAAAACTGACAACAACAAGCTATTATCTTCATAGGGACAACAAGTCATGTCAATCTTTTTTTGTTTTCTTAGCTTTTGTATTCTTAATCACTAAGCAAATACTCAATATGTGGTTTAACTCTGCTCTTTCATTTGAGATGACAGAGGTTGAAGCACACATAACTGCTCACATGCAAATTTAAACCTCTCCATTCATAATGTACCATGAGTAGAGAGGATTTGAAATTCACGTTGGCAAACCCCATTTTACTAGTTAAAGGACTAATTCTGATATATATATTCAATACTGGATATAGACCAGAACATGCACCACATGACCACCAGACCTCAGGCAATATATAAAACCTCAGGCCTAAACTTTCCTTGCAGAACACCACTTCTGTAGCAGTTCTTGCTACTAATATTTATAGAGTTATTTAACTCCTTTGTAATTCTAGCCTTCTTTACTGATGGACCACCAGAGTCAATGTATGGTAGAGGTATTTCTCTTGAGTTTTAATATTTTACCATCAGCTGTGAAAATGAACACTGTAACCAATAATACTTCCACCCCAGCAACTTCTGCAGAACAATGCAAACCTCACAATCTCTTTCAATGCACCACCATGAGATAAAACCCCTGTATTTCTCTGAGGGTCAGTGTTCTCATCTAGCTGGAATGGAATGTTATCTTTCCCAAATTTGCTAAGTCAGGCTGGCTGATTAGTCTGAAACGTTCAAGTTACTTCAACAATAAATCAAAATAATCAGCAAGATTTTTATTTGGAACTGAAAACTAAAACACAAAATCACAGCTACCCAAGAACTGCCTGGCTGTTGGTCTGATACTCCTTTCTCTTCAGGGTTAGATCCACTGCATCTGATTTCTATTTTAGAGAAGTGCTACACGACTGCAGACTCAAATCACGTTAGGAGCTCATAATAGGTGTATCAATTTTTTTTATTCTCTGATATAATCCAGGTACAAACAAGAGAAATATATAAAGCCTTATTAACAGCCCGGACTACAAAAATGAGCTAATGACTTGAGACTTTGTAAGTAGTATTTTCTCATGAAGATGCTGTACTCTTACATAAAGTGCTTTCTACAAGGTCACTCTAGCACTTCTTTTACCACCTCTTTTTCTTCAGAAGAAGTCTTTCTTCCTTCTATTCTGCCTACACCTCTGCCAAATTTTGGTAAGAGACCAAAGTGATGAAATCACAGATATGTAAAAGGAAAAGGAAATAAACTGTGGAAAGCACAAAGTGGGTCTCAAAATGCAAAACTGGTCATGAGTCTGTACAAACGTTTCTCTCTTAAGCCTCATGACATGACTTCTCATAATCAGTATCTACCGGGCAAGTAAGTTCCACTTCCACTGAGAGTCATACAGTAGGCATTTAACTTTATTCACTGTTCTTCTCAAACAACTTTGCTTTCGAGTTATAAAGACCAGCTTTTCCTCTGTCCTATCACAATCTTATCCTGGAGAGAAGACATGGCCTGTAACCAGGCCCTTCTAAACTCTTGAGACATGCAATAGAGAACAAATGCTGACCCTGAAGCTACCAAAAATCCCTCGGTAGCAGAACCGGTCCTGTTTCATCCCTCCCACTCCCTGAGCATGTGCATTTCCCATCTGTGCTGGCAGCTCTAGCTTTGAGGTCAGATGGAGGACATGGAAGAAATGCCATGCTACAGATTTTCCAAGGTCTCTGCCTTAAGGCAGGGCACATAACAAGGTTCCAAGGATTTATTTTACCTGAAACTTCACTTCAGCTCTTGTGCCAGCCGCCAGCCAGCTCAGTGAATCTAGGCACTGGAAATTATCTCATGCATTTCTGCTTCCCTAAGAGTCATTTAATGCTTATAAAGATAATGCAGTGAGGTTACTTGTAACACCAAAACAAACTTATTTGCAGCTGGCTTGGATATCTTTCTACTAAATTACATTTTCAGTCCAGTGTCAACTATAACTCATTTACCTATCTAGGTAGTACAAATAGTTAGACCAAAGGGATTTGATAGCTTTAAAGCAGCACTGCAAACACATCAGAATTTCTGACCTGTAGCTGTCACCAGTCTGATTGAAATAGTGAACACTGCTGTCCAAGTCACTTCTCCTGGGGGCCTTCCAGATGTACTTAAGAAGTGCAGTATTTCAAGTAAAACCTGAGTATATGACAACTGATAAGAAAAGGGAGATTTGAATCTTGCTGTATCTTGTATCAGAGTGAAAATAACAAAAGATTTTGGTTCTTGAATCTGGAAAACAAGTATGAACCTGCAGATTTTAGGGAGAAAATGAGGAACAGAGGACATCTGTACAGCTTGGTCAAAGGTTCAGGGAGAGTATAACAGATCACACTTCCCAGGAAACAAAAATATAAAAGAGGAAACACAGTTGCTCTAGGGTTTTTTCCCAGAAGGAGAGTTTGAGGGAGGCCCAGAGACTTTCTTGGGAGTGTGGAAGAGGAAGGAGAAGTGCTGTCCAGGCCTGAGGAGTCCTCCTTTGCCTGCATCCAGGCTCTTCCCTGCTCTCCCATGAATCAAACCATAATCTATTTCTTCACTTATTATGTGTAAGGTTGGTGTATTAAAATTAATTGAGTAAATGTTCCAGACTGCTTTTAAAATCTGGATTATTCTCCCCTCTGCAGAATTGATTCCTTAGGATAAGTTTAGTTGATAGCCACTCCTCTGAAATGAAGGGAGTGCCATGGGGATTCTACCCTGATGCTTTCTGCCCTGTTTCTTAGAGGGTCTAATTAATTCTGATGTTGATAAATGAAGTCACCACAAAATGTAAGACAAATTTCTCTCCTGAAATTCAGAAAGGCTTGTTCTTTACCTACACTTATGGACTTTCAGCTTGAGCTGCTTCTCTTGACTCAGTTCCAGCTATTCACTGAAGGGAGCTCAATGTGCTTTCTGCAAACGCGAGATCTGTTCTGATGCGAGCCTGAAGACCTGAACAGAAAAGAATAGAGAATGGAAGTAGACAGTACCTAAATAAAGGTATGGTTAGCCACAGACTTGACACAGATAGAAAATGGGAAGGGAAGAAGAAAACTGAGTCACACCAGTTGTTACATGGCGAACATAGAAAGGTAGTCTCCTTCAGCTCTGAATTGTCAAGTTATGAAAACATTTCTCTTGAGGGAATTTCAGGTCAATTCCTTCTGTGACCTGACCTCTAAAGAAACTGCCCTTCATCATCTACACAGCCTGTGGAAACCTACCTCACCTTAGTCACCTGCACCTGAAGCTAAACCCTACAAATACACCCACAAATATTATGTACTGGTCTGCTGTTATTCACTGCATTGCTATAACATCACAGCACAATGTGAAAAAAATCACATTTAACCAACCCAGAAAAGACTATCTGTTGTGCTGGGTCTGCATTCCTAGACATCTGCCACTTCAAATCTCCATCCTTATCTCAGGAAACAAGCTGCTTTGAACACTTCTTTGGGAGACAGAAATTATAAGAAAACCACGACCACTTTCTCACGAGCAGAAAGGGCCAAGGGAGTGTAAGTAATTTGGAGGAGATGAGTTTAGCAGCCGCTGTAAGCCCCGTGTCCTAACACATTCCAGCTGGCATGAGCACTGCACCTACTCCCCTCAATGTCCCGCATTTCAGCTGAAGACAGCTCTCTGAAAACACACCCAGTGCTTCAAGTGCACATTCTGACCCAATACTCCCTCCCAGCGGGCTGTGTTTAACCCACACCTGAAAGGATTTAATCCTCTATTAATTAAAAAATCACTTGTGCTTCTCTCATTATGGGTAGCACTATATGAATAAAAATCACCACATTTGTTTGTATCTCCAGGCATGCTTTATAGTCATTCTGTGTTTATTACTAATGCATATATACATACATGTTATCATCGTTATCATTCTGTCATGACTCCAGGCATGTTTCTAGTCATTCCTTTCATAGCTCGCACTCATATTTCTCTTTTGTTTTTCAAAATGTCCCTAAGGAATAGCTGAGTGCCGCGGGGGAGCCAAGAAGCCCCTTCCAGAAACCTCACCCCGTACAAAGCTGTTTGCTCGCCCTAACCGTGCTCCCCTTCCCCGAAACTCAAAAGCAGCACCAACGATTTCCCCCTTGAGTCACCTCGCAGCGCTGTTGGCAGCACAGCGCCGAGGGGCGGTGGCAGCGGCCCCGGCCCCGCCCCGGCTGTGCCTTTATAGCCCCGCGCTGCGCGGTGCCCGCAGCCGCCGCAGCTCCAGCGCCAGCGCCGCTTCTACGGCACCGCCGCCGCCGGTAAGTGCCGTGCCTTCGGAACCCAGTCCGCAGCTACAGGCGCCGGTGCCGCGTCTTAATCGATCGGTTCTTCTTAAAATTGCATTGAAATTATATTAAAAAAAAAAAATATTAAAAGCTGCTGTGATGCTGTATCGCAGCAGCGGGGAAGGTCAGTTCTGCTTGTTACAGTATGTCAGAATTTTTAAAGGAATCAGCAGTACTGCTGTTGTGATGCGGAGGTTGGGCCTGAGAAACTAATTATGGTAACAAAGAATAAATTACTCGTATTGCTGTCAAAAATGCTGAAAATAATTGCCTTAATAATATTGAAGGAAAGTATATCTACTGAAATCTCGCCTGAATCTGAAAAGCATGCAGAGCTAAGTACCTGAGGCATGATTTGCTTTCTTGCATTATGACACCTGCCTACAAGCAAAGGTTGTATCTCCATTAACGTTTTTGTTTGTATAATGTTCAATAATGTCTATTTTCCAAATGAATCCAATGATCTTCTCTATACTCCATGTTTTGGTTCATACCACTGAGTGTGTGAACTTAACGTGAGTTAGGAGAGCTATAGAGTACTTGCACTCCATTTCTTCCAAATTAAGTCAAACTAGAAGGTGCAATTCACATATCAGCAGGCATTCAGTCTGCGGGACCAAACTGGAATTAGTCCTGTGCAGAAACCTAAAGCAGGTACGGTGTGGAGCAAGTCTTCAGCACCAGCTCAGTTCTGTACATCCTCTTCTACTGCTAACATAAATATAACTGAGATTCCCATGGAATCTTTTTTAAAACAAGTTTTACAGTTTTCTGAAAGTGAGAATGCTTAAAAAAATACTCTCATGACTTACACTGCAATTTAAAAAAGAGAAAAAGACATATGGGACTTTATTGTATGCAGATTGTTATTACAAGATAATTATTTGCCATTGGCAAGATTGCTATGTGTGCTTGGCTACAAGATCCAGCTGCATATAAGAAATCAAGACAGAATATGTTGTAAACCTCTAATACTGTAAATAAATGAGGCAACATCACCAGCAGACTTTCAAGAGTTGGCAGTGGTCAGGGGCAGGTGGCCAGGCTTGCCTAATTGCTGAGCATCAAGATGCAGCTGATAACTACAGAGGTACTGGAAAAAGGAGCTTTCTCTTTCCCACCCTGAAGTTGCATGCTCAGTGCTTTCCTTGAAGATAGCAAAGGGCAGTTAAATAGGTACAAACAGTTGGGCAGCAGTGAAGTACATCTGCCAATTTCTAACTTTTAGTCCATACTGCAAAAATGGAGTATAGATTTTTCCAATTTCTGTTTCCTGGCTTTCATTTCCACTCTTAAAAAAGATCTGGTTGCATTGCTGCCTGTACCAAAAAAAGCTTCAAAGTATAACCTCTAATTTAATATATGGAAATAATAAGCAGATAATCCACTGCAAGTAAATGCAGTTGTGTTGTAATTTTGTTCTGAAACTGACTGAAGACAATAGAGGCAAGAAAACTGACACTGCAGGCCACAGCATTTTACTGAATTCCTCTTTTATTTTCAGAATCAAATAATACGGATAGAAGAAGAACAAAGGGAGAAGTTAACTAACAACATGAAGTTACTCATCTTCCTCACAGTAACCTTGGGCACACTTGTCACAGGACTAGAGTCTGTAAGTTTTAAGTTTATTAAAAGCCTAATCTTATTTAATGGACAAAGGCATACCCAGCCTGCAAAGCAGAGGGAATGCCCTGAAGGACAGAACAAGAATCCATTGCTGAATAATTTTTCTGGCTTTTATTCTATGGCACAAATGTGAAACACCAAGGTCACCAAAATGACTGGGGCAATTCATGAATGTTGTGTCTTTGCTGCACTGCTTGGTGGAGAGGGTGAGGTTTCCTTCCCTGTTTTAGGGACAGCGACCATTAAAAGCTGCTTAGGTTCTTACAGCATAAATAATTGCAATGTTGACCTGATGCAGTGGCACAGCTCAGTGGGACTTTTCTGAGCTTGGTTTTTGTTAGCATGACATGGGGTTGGTTTTCCTTCTCCATTCTGCTTTGCTTAATTCGAGCACCACTTCTCATTCATGTCCAAATTCCACAGAGCAGGTCCAGCAGGTAGCTACATGCAAAAACCTAAACTGTTGAAGGTCTGCAGTAGGGAACAGAGTAAGGAAAAGATAAAACCACATAAAAGGAACTGCCTCCTTAAAAATCTTTTTTTCCTTTTCCTGTAGATTTATAGCTGGAAGTACTACAAGCTATATAAACGCAGATCAGAATACAAGGGTAAGCATCTGCCTGTTCTATTTGAACCTAAAAAGAACTTATCCTATACTTATACCTTCATACAAGAAGATCCTTAATGATACTGAAACACCTAAAACTTAATTTTCAATTACATTTCACCTCTGCATTCAAATGTTTTGTCTATAATTAGTGATGTCTTTTGCTTACAGAATGCCCTTGTTTGAATGGAGGAACATGCATTACCTATTACCTCTTTAGTGGAATTGGTCGTTGCATATGTCCAGATGGATACACTGGGATTCACTGTGAGCTAGGTAGAGTATCTGTCTTCCTTAATGCTAACTAAATTTATATGAAAAGGTCTGAAAGCTAGTCAAAGAATTAATATGAAATGCCAAGTGAAAGTATTACCCAGAAACATGACTGGATAGCCTTTAGTAGTTTATGCTAACAGACTAAATGAGGAGAAGCAAGTAAATGTTGATGCAAAATCATGATCTCTAATTTTTCTTGTCCCTGCCTCCTCACTAAGGTTGTTTACTTCAACTTACTTTTAGTTTGGGGTGGAAAAAATGAACTAGTTTGTGAGTGTTCAGAAGCAGAAGAACTTACCGGATTGTGAAGGTCACCTAAACTGTTAAAGAATTAATATGCATGCTTTAAAGTGTAAGCTACCTGATGCTCAAAATCCATACAGAGCAAATTTAGTAACAATATCTAGTCAGTCTAGATTTTGCATCTGTTTTTGAGTGTAATGCAAGAACTTTTTTCTTCATTGGAAGGATTTGTCTGTGTCTGTCACAGAACAATTTTAGACATGAACATGCGGCTAATAAAAGATTTATTTTCTCAGACACTGTCAGCACATGCTATACTGAAAATGGGGAAGACTACAGAGGGATGGCAACAGAAGACAAATGCCTGCCATGGAACTTGCCCTCAGTAGTCAGGAGGGGTCGTTACCATGCTTACTCAGAGAATGCTTTGCAGCTTGGACTGGGCAAACACAGCTACTGCAGGTAAGAAAAGCATCACTCTTCCTGTGATGACCTCTATTATCACAAACCCAGAGGTGATTCAGTGAGAAATGTGTTTTTTAAAAAATAACATTACAGAGCTGAATTATTGACTAAAAGTATTTGAAATTTGACCTTTCAAAGCATTTTTTCCCTGGCATATCTTGCAACAAAATATTTTGGTTTTTTTTCAGAACACCTGGGATTTTAAGATCCTATGACTTTTTAAAACTGTCTTTTATAAAAAGAACACTCTTTTTATATTTTAGAAACCCAAATGGAAGGAGCAGGCCCTGGTGTTACACCAAAAGGGGATCTGCCATTCAAGAAACACCTTGCAACATAGAGAAGTGTGGTAAGTAATATTAGTTTCGACACAACAGGCATTTTGATTGTTTAATTTTATTCCTAATAGCACAAGGTTGGAGTTGATTTGTAAGAACATCTGAACAAAATTTTTCTTTTCACAGGGCCTACGTGTGGTCAAAGGAGTATCAGCAAGGCCTTCAAGATTGTTGGTGGAAGGCAGGCAGAGGTTGAGTCTCAGCCTTGGATAGCTGGCATCTTCCAAACCATAAGGGGCACGGACCACTTCCTGTGCGGTGGCAGCCTCATCGACCCTTGCTGGGTGCTGACAGCAGCACACTGTTTCCAGACTCCGTAAGTTTCCACTTCCAAAGGCATTTGCAACTTTCTTCAACTGATTTCTTAGTGCAGTGCTCTCTGAGCAACCCTTTGGAATGCACCACAGTAAGAGTGTTCCTTTGATTGAACAAAACAAGAGCAGCAAAAGAAACATTAAGCCTCTGGGAGCCCACATCTAGCAGAATGAACTAGCAAGATGTGGACAGTTGGGTGGGATGCAATTTAAACAATTCAGTGTATATTGGTGTCAGGATTTTGTTCTTACCTTAGTTATTCCCCAAACTTAATAACTGTACTGATGATGATGAACTGTGTAATACATCTATGGGTATTTTTTGTTGAGTTTTTGTGGAAAGCTGATCCTTCTGGCATTCTGCAGAGGATTCTTAAGGCCTATGCCTTGCATTAGTAGCAACTAGTTAGGCATGTTTCAAAATGTCTGAATATCTATCTTAATCCCTTCAAATGTAAAATTAGGATGCCTTCCTTCAGAATATTGGATCAACTTTCAAAGTGAACTAAATTTTACTTTTTCTTATCAGCATTAAAATAAATATGAAACAGAACTGGGACTGGATCTCAGCTGTTGACCTTACTCTCAGAAATCAGTAGTCTTCATCAATCTCTTTACTCTCACTCAGGTCAAGAGGGCCAACAAACAAATCTATCTACAAAGTCTTCCTTGGCAAGTCCATACTGAATGTTACTGATGATAAAGAACAAGTATTCATGGTTGATAAGATTATCACTCACCCTGACTTTACAGATGACACAGGTGGCAATGAGAATGATATTGGTAAGTGTCATCTTAATAAAAGCCTTTAAAACACTGGGATAGGTGAAGGCTGCATAATTGTGGCATACATCTTCTGAAAGAAGCAGAACCAGAGATGGAAAGAAGGGGAACATGAACAGCCTGAAAAAAATTAGGCCTGTGCTGACAGTTTTTGCATTTATCTAAGTTTTGGTTGTGGTACATACCAGATGCATTACCTGGCAGGCAGTCTCTGGATCTGTGGAAGACTTTTCCATAAGCACTGGTGACAGCATTGCATTTCTGCCATTTTACTATGTGTCTAAAGATCAGACTGTGTTTATAGTAAATGATGAAAAAATGCATGCACAGTAGGTTTCATCATATGCCATATCAGCCACCTCATTAGCTGAGGCTTATCCTGAATTAATTCAGACTTTCATAAAAGTCTGAGTTTCACAAGCTATACCTAAAGCAAGTCAGAGATGGGTTTTTGCAACTTGAACAGAACTGACTTGCCACTCTTGCTCTTGACACTTAGAACTCTACCAGCCCTTCCATGTTCTTCCTACTGCTGCAGGTAAAGAAAATCCAAGAATCTCTTTGTAAGCCATTCAGAGTAGTGGGTGCTGCCCTCTACAGCCAGTCAGAAAGCTGATGTTTCAAAACATCTAAACATACTGTTGAAGACTCTTTTGCCTGAGCTATCAGCCCCTATCCTTTAAGGAAGCAAGTTCAAGTCAGAACATTTGTTAACTTTAGTGTTGGGAAACTAATGTTGTTATTAAGTAATGACTCGTTCCAAAAGCAATGAGGGGAGCCATGTGTAACCAGAACTAAATATAATTGCAACTATTCCCATTAACTGTACCAAATGCAGAACTGTTCAAATATCAGAACTTGAGGGGGAAAACTTGCTGTACAAATCTAACTATATCTTTTCTGACTTGGTTCATAGCTTTAATAAGGATAAGGACAACTTCTGGACAGTGTGCAGTAGAATCCAAGTATGTCAGAACAGTCTGCTTGCCAGAGAGGAACCTTTACTTAAAAGAGAATACCCATTGTGAAATAGCTGGCTATGGAAAACAAGATTTTTGTAAGTGAATTACTTCTCTTCCCAAAGTTGCTCTTCCATAATGGTGGGAATGTGATGATTTTTACACCATGATCTGTAAAGTATTAAGAAAAGATTCCTTTCTATTGTATATATTCCATGTGCATTTCTTGAAGATGACCTTTGCTATCACCTTCAGTTGTTCTATGGCATTTTCTTTCTGATGCTTCTCTTGCTTGTCAACCATACAAAGTAAGCCAACATGTAAATCTCAATTTTTATCATTCCTGATGTGTTGAGGAGCAGAAAAAAAATTAAAGCTGTGTGGGAGGATTAGGAAAGGATTGCATTTCTGCAGAATTTCCATCAAAAATTATTAAACTCTCTCCCTTACAAAATATAAACTTTAGTTTTTAATTTGGAACATTTGATTTTTCTCTTTGAAACTTATTTATTAAAAGCAAACCTATAAGTTTTGCATAAGGTGGGAGTAAAATTAGCATGACCATTCCAATTCTCCATTGAGGTTCTAAGTGCTGAATTTATGTTATGGGGGGTTTCTTGCTTCTTTTTGTCTTGGAGAATGAAAATAATACGCTTTTATTTTTTTTGGCAGTTGACATCTTCTATGCTCAAAGACTGATGTCAGCCACTGTGAACTTAATATCACAGAGAAAATGCAAATATGAATACTATGACAGTATTAGAGTTACTGACAATATGGTCTGTGCTGGGGATCCCACATGGCAGATTGATGCCTGCAAGGTAAAACTGATTTGGTTTCTTTTCTAAATGACTTCAAATGCATGTACGCTACTATATGGATCAGTTGGCAGCATCTTGTAATTCTACTAGTCACAAAAGTCTCTAATGTAACTGGCAATTACTCTGTCAAGTGTATTTGACCTGTAGTGTGGCTAAACATCTGGAATAAATTTGGAACCCAGAGTTAGGCTTTACCCTCTCCAGGCCTTCTTGGAGGTGCAAGAAGTGCAATATCTTAGCCACTGTTTTTCCTGAAGGCTTGATTTTTCAATCTAATCAAGCAATAGCTGATGTCCATGAGAGCTATATAGCAACTGTTCTAATCTGTTTGCACATTAACAATAGCTTTGCAAGGGTAGATTACAGGGGACACTGAGCTCCTCCAGGTTCCTCAAAACTACGTTTATTTCCCTGCACTTTACTAGGCAGAGTAGCCATAGGAGACACTGAAAAAACCAAGCGTATTCAAGTGTAAAAGTACCTTTTGCACAGAGAGACGATTCTATGATGAGGAGTTGGGCATGTTGGCCTTGTATCACTAGTCTAATATCTGTGCTTATAGACATAGGATGGGAATGGAGGGTTGTTATCCAAGGTAACTATTCTCCTGGTATCCTGCTGGGGGCGCTAGAGAACTCCTCAGCTTTGGAGACTGTTCAAGTCGCAGCAGATGCCAAACCTTCTGTTCCATCTAAGCAATGTTCTCAAAGATCAAAGCTTTAGCTCATAGGTCCTTACTAGCTTGCTTAACTCTAGAAAAACAATAATCACAGGCTCCATCTGCAGAAAATGATCTAATGTGTTCTCTTTGTTGTCAGGGAGATTCCGGTGGCCCCATGGTCTGTGAGCACAATGGCAGGATGATGGTTTATGGAATTGTCAGCTGGGGAGATGGCTGTGCAAAGGAAAACAAGCCTGGTGTTTACACCAGAGTTACTCAATACCTTAACTGGATTGACTCCAGCATGAATGGGTTAGATGCCAAGAGTCGTATTCTTCCTGAACCAAAGTGACCTTTTTTCTACAGCTGGACTGAAATGAACAAGATTCAGCCTATACTGACACCAGAACAGTGAAGATCTGAATGTCATAAGAGGCTTTCATTTTGAATGCTTGTGTGGTCAGTCACTCACATCAGTGCTCCTGAGGCATGAGGCAGAGAGATGGTTGATACATTATCTTACTGCTCTGAATTACCTGGAAACCACTCAGTGGGAAGCTAAAGTATTTAACATTTAAATGAGTATTCCCATGCACAATACTATGCATAGCAAGTTAGCTGTCGACTTTATTTATGAACCAGCATTTGCTCTGGAAATATTGATACAGTTTCAATTTACTTAACTCAAGTATTCATTTTATACAGGACCTGAGTCTAAAAACTCCCCTCATAGTACTGAATACTACTAAGTCTCAAATCCCACAAATCTAACCTGTTAAGACCAGTATTGAGAGAGTGATCAGACTTAGGATCAAAAAGTGGGGGGAAAAAAGGTAGTAGCTGAGTCAGCATTACAAAGTCTTAATGTATTTCACTTAAGAACTGTGCTGCAAGAAGGCAAATTGGAAACTTGCTGGGCTTCCAGGTTATGTGTTGAAGGTGTCTGGGTCCTCTGGAAAGTCTGACTGTGCAACCTCTCTACATGTAACCAGAGAAGATTTAAGGACTTGGCATTTGTTGAATGCTGCGGGCATCAAAAATCAGAAATTAATTTCCACTCATTTAACTGATATTATATGGAAGTATTTTTTTTTCTCTTCAAGACTTATTCTGGGTTTAATTTTAAACTTGTCTTTGTTTTGTAGATTTGAATTATTTTATAGATTTGAATTATTTGTATGAGGGCTGGAACCTCAAGCTTTATTTAATTATTTTTACTGTGTTTAACTTATTGTTTGTATTACGGATGTTAAATATCATTAAAAAAAACCACCTTCTTATGTGTTTGTTTCTCCTCTCTGGAAAATAGAAGGGTATAACTCAAAAGAGAGTTGTCATTATTAAGTTCTAATTAGACAGTGATCTTTCCTAGTAAAATATAAATTGGAAGTATTTGATATGCATAAGCTAAATTCTCTATTTCCAAAAAGCATGTGTGTGTTTGTGGAAAAGATATTACCACTGTAGCTTCATGGAGTCGTGCTACAGGGCACATGAACCTTGCATACTGGTGATGGAATGATAGGAACAAGAACCTTGATGAAGTCGGGTCCTTGAGACTCAAGACTGAACTAGGTAACATCTCCACTCTTTGCAGTGTTGTAGAAGGATATTGGACTTAAAAAACTTCAGTCCCCTTTTTATAAATGGGTGGGACAGTCCTTCCCTTTTCCCACAGCTCTGCCTGGCTCTGAGGTGTCAGGAGTGAGAATTGACAACCATGTGACTATACTGTGATTATTGCCCTGACAGCCCAGGGGTGGACGGGGACACCAAGCACTACTGAAACATCAAATGATTACTGCACTGCTGGATTGCAAACTGTTAGGCAATACGATTTGTGGCTGGATCTGCAAACAAATTTATTAGTAGAGTTAAGCACTGCGTGTGGTGGAGTTATCTGGGGCAAGTTTGGGGACTCCTTGATTAAAGTGTGTGCAGGGACTTGGTTACAATTGCATTGTTTCTGGAGGGTAAGTTAGAGATCTCTGGTGAGAGACAGGGAGACTATGAGAAGAAAAGCACCTCCTCACTGCTGCTTTTGGTAGCAACTATCAGGACTGCTTGACCAGTGCTGGCAGAGAATATTTCATGCTCAAAATAAGCAATGGTAATACAGTTTTAGACACAAATATACTAGGTTTTAAGCATGTCTTTTGGCATGCTACAAATTTCTTACTTCAGTATTCCACTTTACTACTTACAAAAGTACTTAAATTAGTGAATCTCCAACAGGTACAGAATCTACATACTTTCACAGCTCTTGTGTATGATTTTCATTGCAATGAACAGCTGATTTGTCATCAACTTCTCTAGGCTTTTTCTATGCAGAGATAGAATTTTAATTTCAACTTATTTCCATCTTTATGAATATAAGAAAATGAAAAAGGAGTGATAAATAAAACTTGCATTTAGGTCTCCTTCAGTTTGAAGTCTAGGAACCTCTAGGCAAAGTATATACAAAGGATCTTGAAAGCAGCAACCATTTAGATGTTGATGGGTGTGCAATCTTATTTGTTCTTTAATTTATATTGGATAAATTATTCCAACAAAAATCTTTAGACAAACACCTCTGCTCTGGCTGCTATACCATTTTATGTTGTCTCTTTCAACGTGCTCAGCATGATTTTGGCCCCATAGCTACAGTATCAGCTGCCTGGCTAGTTATCAGAGCCTAGAAAAATGAAGGGCAAAGACAATGGCACAGTTTGCAAAACTTCCTGCAACAGACTCCACAGGAAATATTCTCTTTCCATGTTACAGAGAGTGAGCAGGTATTGATCCAGGTTGAGGTGCTGGTGAAGATGGAGAGAAACAGCCTAGAGAACTGTGCCTGGAGGCTGGCAATACCCTTGCAGAATGACAAGAGTGTGACCAGAGAGAGAATGGTTTTGGAAGATATTAGGTGTCTGCTTGGTACAAACATAAATGCAAGACAAAATTTGATATCATAAAGCTACTCTTAATTAGTATGGTTCATTGATTTCAGGTATTTGCTGGCGATAGAGAAGACAGAATAGGAGTCCAAAAAGTATTTAGAAACAGCTCAGAGGTGGGCATCAGCCCAAGTGAAGAGCTCATACTCTCAAAAGCCTTAGAAGCATGACTAACATGATCTCAAGTTCCTACTTATCTTCAATACTTCCACACAAGAAACATATCAAATAAAGAGGACAAAGCAGTATCCGATGTGTCCAGAGCACATAGGAAGCTTGTTTAACCTGTCAGCTCTTAGAAGGAAGTGATGCATCCTGAATAAACAGGCCACTTGACCTTATATAGCTGAAGCTTTCTTCATGGAAGTGAAACTAAAATGACTCAAAGCACTTAAAAATAAAATCAGTTTAAAATAAACTAAGGAATGAGGAAATGTAATACATCATCACCTATTTGTTACACCACTTCCATGTGGAATTGTATGCATGAGAGGATTTTTTTTGTGTATGTTGAAACCTGAACTAAAAACCTGACATGACTGTTTTGTCACTAAGCCTTTGGCTCACTTCTGACACCTAACCTCTTATTTTAGGCCTAATCAGTACAGAATTTATCCCTAAAAAGAGAATCAAATCTTTCTGAATCCACCAGTCTTGTAATTTCAAGTTTCAGACATCTCCATCTTAGCTGAAGTTTAAAAAGTGACATATTTGAAACACTGCATATTCATTGAAGAAAAAATCTGGGTTCAAACTTGGTCTGGCAAACTCTTCCAAATCCATCACATCTCATGCAGTATACAAGTGGGCAATCTGAACAGAAATTGGGTTGTGCTGTTCAACCTTTTGACAAGTGAATGAAATTGAACTATAAGAAGTGGAAATTCATGAATTTGAAGGAACAAGGACTATGCATTTATAAACAGCAAAATGAGATGCAGATCCAAAAGTCAAGCGTGAAAACAATGCAGACCCACATGAGCAGTATGCTCAGCTCCTGTGTGCAGTTCCATAGCTACAGCCAACAAGTTGACTCATTCAGACTTAGGCAGCATCTCCCTGGTAGGATACACTAATGATCTTTGAAGCTGGAAAGGGCTGTGAGAATACCAGCATCCAAACAGAATCCAGAGTGAATGCAGCAATCCAGAGTCACTGAAAATGAACAAGATAACAAAGATGAACAGGAATAACCAAACGCAGAGAACTAATGAGTGGTGACTGGTATTAAAACAGATCCAGAAGGCATTGCAGACCACAGACTGGACTTAAGTCAGCAGTATTGACTAAAAACCTGCAAACATACTGACACATAATTCAGAGCACAGTTTGTAAACCTCAGGATGAGGCAAACACTCAGCTGCATTTTGTTTTGAGTATCATTCTTCTTGATGAGAAGACAACGGTAATCAGTGGTCCAGAACATGACACGGAGAAAAGACTGAAAATATTTAGTTTATTTTATCCAGAGAAGCAAAATCTACAAGGGACATTTTCTTCAAAAGGGAAAAGGCTGAAGCAGAGAAGGGAATAAACTGTTGTCTGCGTCTTCCGGAGATGGGGTGAAAAGCAGCAATCTTGGTTGCAAGAAGGGAAACTGTACTGAAACATTACGAAATTACCCTACTGGTAAGAGTAGTGAAGAATGAAATAAATGGAATTGAGTGGTGTTGAGCCTCATCCATTGGAATTTTTCCAGAAAAATTTAAACAGAAATAAAATAGTTGGTTTGGGCTCTTGCAATGCAACTGAAAGGTATTTTGAGAAACCCTCTAACCTCCAGTTCCCTACTTTATTATGAAATCAATGGACATGCTCAGTGACTGAGATGACTACATGAAAATACAGATATTGCAGGGAAATTTAGAAACAATATTACACAATTTACCCATCTTTTTAAAAAGTGGCTTTAAGAAATGGGTCCTATGAGAGAAAATAATCTGGATTTCTGAATTAACAATTAAAGGCAAACCTCTTAATGGTAGACTAATAACTATAGTTTTGAGCAAACCTTTCAGTGACTCTTCAGTGATTCTAGAAATTACTAGAATCAAATTAATTGTTTCCATGTCCCACTGGACAAAATAATGTCAATGAATAACATGTGCAACTGGCAAGAGAGTAAAATTATTATCCCCCATTGGATAGTGGAAATGTTATTTTTTCCACTGAGTAACTGAAAAGTGGTTTGTATATAATGCTATGACTTGGCATCATACACACGAATTACCTCAGTATGCTTTGAGCTAGAGGCCTCTGGGTGTGTGATAAAATCTCCCAAGCTCAGTATTATTGTAAGAGGCAATCAGGGAACAAGATGAAAATTACAGGCAACCACGAGACTTTGCCAGTCACAGACTTATACATTTTGGGATTTGGTGCCTGTTTGGAGACAGTACAATTCCAGAAAACCAGATGGACACATTTACACACCCACAGACAGTTTCACATTTATAAGAAATGAACCAAAGTATTTCTGCTAGTCACAGCTGGGATGTTCTGAGTGCAGTAAATTCATAACATCAACAGTAGTAGTTCAGAATTACTTATCACTAGTTCTTCCCTAAATTTTCATGCCTTGTGGCACAAAACTTTAGCCTAAGTTAAAACAAAGCATCCCCAAGTGACATAAACCAGAATATCACTACAGCTGTTGAAATTGCAGCTGTTCCGTGAAGATCACAGCATGTACTTGGCATTACTACAGCATGTTAGCACCCATGATAAAAAAATCTTCGCTAATGTTCCAATTCCTTCATCTTCAAATGCACCTGCAGTCTGACACATTGCAAATTTGTGTGGTTGGATAATATTTTTATTTTTAAACATACTTACGTGCTTACATGCTATGTTAACAGCAGCCCCAGGCGCATGACGGAGTGCCGTAAACAGTTGCCCATGACCATCTCAGTCAAATTTTGCTCCAGAACTTGCTAGATTGTACCTGAGCCAACATTGCAGGACAGCAAGGGGGTTTAAGCAGCTGCCATTCAAAATTGAATAGATTTATCTCCGAAATTATTTTCCCTAGACACCTTGCATTTGGGATCAGGTGTATTTGATTAAAGACATCACATTTTATGTACACTCTTAAAGAACAAGCAATTGCTAATTTAATTTCAAATTAGACATACACAGATAAATTTGAAATATTTTCCAGAACAACCCAGTTTCATCTAAAATAACTAAAATTAGTTTTATCTTACATATTAAATCTTTTGCCCTCTAAGAACACTCTGTCTTACATGAACTATATCCTCTGTTTACAATGGGCTTGTTTTAATACACAGAGCATCAAGAGATCTTTTGTTGATTACCTGGAGAGACAAATCAGAGAATTTTTTTACATTCTGTAGCTGAAACCAGGCTACAGAAATGTTTTCTGATGGTCAACTCAACTCAGCCTTAAAACTACATTCAGAGGGAAAATTATATCAGCCACTAACTTTACTCTTAAAAATTTGGAACAGTTTTTATTTTCACAGTTCCATTCTAGACATAAAATACACATATGTCCTCCTCAAGCATGAAAACAATCATATGGCCAGGAAAAGTACTGACTGTTCAGAGGCAACAGAGCTGTCAAGCATATAAGATGGTAAGTGGTGGAAGAAGACAAAGAAGCAGTGGATTTCAGCCTCCCAAGGATGCTAATTCACGAGTGCTTTGAATGACAAAGCTTAAAAACAAAGTTTGTCACCTGACTGTGATCTACATCAGCAGTCTTTTATATCAACAAACCTACAAGATTAACAAAAAGATGCATTATTAATACATTGAAAATGCCAGGAGGCAGCAATGTTTAACGAACTCTCTGGAACCAGATACAGAATCTCAATGAAAATATGCCAGACTGCAGGGTCAGGCTATACATATCTGTGCTGGCACTTACACCGATAGACTTTATGTCAGTTAAATAAAGAGACAAGTATACAGGTATAATGAAATATTATCATTTTCACTACCTTAGTTTAAATAAGTTAATTATCTTTTCCTGATGGGACAATTTTACAGCTACAAAGACTGTGATAACAAGGTTCAAATTTCACAAATACAACAGATTTTCTGCTATGCTTTTTCTTAATAAATATTCATGTCAAGAGCTGAAGTTTTTATATATATGTAATGTATTTTACTGACTTAATCCCAAAGAATCCTACAAATCTCCAACATCTGAGCTCCTGCATTCAACCTGAATGAGAAAATAGCTATATCTGCTGTTATATTCTAGTTTCTATAGGGACAATCAAGATTAGATGCTATTTAATTATTGGATTTTCTTTGTCTGGTATCTGTTAAACTTGCCTGGACACTGCAATTAACATTATAGTCTCCAGGCTCTTCCAATGGCAAGGAGCATTTCTGTAGGAGTTTTCTCTCATAGAAAGTTTCCAGTAACCCAACTATGTTGGTGGTATCACTGCACAGGAGCCAATGGCTAATTGTTGTTAATAATAAAACCAATGCCAAACAAAACTTTAAGTTTTGTATTTTTAGGAACAGAATCTTGGTATGGAAACAAAGATGCATCAGGACAGAGTTTATACATTAAGCTTTACAGAAAAGAAATGTAAAAGTATTCAGGTCAAACATACAGGTATCAGATCAATTTGGAAACTTGTCAGAGATTAGAGAAATAATGTTTTAAAGGAAGAATGTAAATATAGCACTGACAAGCACACCTTTAATACTGAATGATCTACAAGAGCGATTGAATTCTTATTTCCAGATTTAGTACTAAATGTTTGGGCCAGCCTCATCTCTCATTTTACATGAATTAATCTCACAGCTACAAAGCTCTAGTAGACAAGGCAGTTTCCCTGATTCAAAACTTCTATGAACATCTGCAGAAAAATTAAATATCTTTTATTGATTGGTCTAGATAGACTGCAACTTTGAGGGGCGGCACTTGCTGTGGTTCACATGCACGAGTAAGTTACGTGCTAAGGCGGGCAGTGAGACGCGAGCATCTCCGTCCCTCTCCCGGCAGCCGAGGTGCAGACCTGCCGCTAGATGGGGGAGCAGCCTCGGAAAAGGAGACGCTGTCGCAGGCAGCCAATGCACATGCAATTCATTGAGCACGTAAATCACAGTGAAGTGGTTTTATTTATAGCATAATCTTTGCCCCCCCTTCCATCCCAGTACTTATAAAAAGGTGAGCATGGGACAAACAGTAGTTACTCAGAAATTTACGTATATAACCCGGCACTTCTAACTGTGATCCTGCCAGATAAGTCTGTGATTCCTCACTGACATTTATAATCCTGCATTTTCATGATGTATCTAGACTTCAAGATAATGCTAGCACCCTTTACAGCAGCAGAATGACCAGAATACTGTCCCTGTGAGAACCCCTTGCCACAACAAAGACAGTTACTTCGTGAACAAAACATAAACAAACAAAAAAACCCAAACAACCAAACCAAACCAAAACAAACAAAAAAACACAAAAAACCAAAAACAAACAAACAAACAAAAACCAAAAACCCCAAACCACCAAAACCAAAATCAAACAAAAGCAAGTTATTTCATGTCATATTCACAGGAAGTCGTGGAAGGAATGGAAACAGCGGGGAAAGTGTTTAAGAAGAACCTGCAGTAGCATACTACACCACATAACCATTTTCCTGCAACAAAGCACGAGTTCGACTGAAATAGCACAGGCAAAGATAATCTGGCGCACAAAGCACAAGCAAACGTGTCAATACTAAATCTTACCTAAGAAGAGTAACAGTTATAATTGTGTTAAGTGGGAGCGCTGACAGCGATTCTCCCTGAGCCGCTCTAAAGCTCTGGATCATTAAAACGCGCCAGCCAACTGCTGGAGAGCATTTGCTGGGAGCATCTCCCGCTGCGTCCACACAGCCGGCTCCGCTGGGGGAGCCCGCACCCCGCGCCGGAATGGGAGCGGCGGGGCCGGGACGGCGGGATGGGAGCGGTGGGATGGGAGCGGTGGGATGGGAGCGGCGGGATGGAGACGGCGGGATGGGGATCGGGACGTCGGGGCCGAGACGGCGGGATGGTGGCGGAGGGATGTGAGTGGCGCGATGGGGACGGCGGCGGCAGGAAGCCCCCGGCCAGCGGGGCGTGCGAGGACACAGCCGGGCGGCCCAGGCTGCGGCAGCCGTGCGTGTTGTCATACAAAGGCCGTGGAGAGGGGATGGCGCCTTCCCCAAGGGACACCCTGGGCCCTCGCAGTGGTGCGAAGCTGTAACCCCCGCATATGAAAGCGGTAATTCCCATGTTGTTATAAGAATACTGACTTCAGGCCGTGTGGCCACGTCTAAGCAGGAACCAACTCGTTGCTCTGGCCTGAGAGATGCTGACTCTTCTCCAGACCGCTTATGTCACTTGCTACACACAGACAAGTCCTTTGCTGTCCCCGAGTTAGAACAATACAGTGAATTTGCTTTGGATTAATCTCTTGGATATTGGACGTTTGAAATTTTAACTTCAAGACAACACCCACAGCTTCTACTCAGTCCTTAACTGCTTTCTTAAGGTAATGCAAACACACTCAGATAATAGGCAAAAGTTTGTTTATAATTTACTTTTCACTGGTCTTCACATCTGACATGTTCAGGCAGGGAAGCAAAGTACTGTCAAGTGAATTCTGAAACTATGCTGCCACCTGGAAACTGCATCAACATTTCCAGAACACAACTGATCTTACATTGACTAATTATTGTGATCTATTCAGGCATCAATGCACACTTAAAATGACACTTCTTATAAATTTGTTCTGAAAGCAAAAATGGCATTACAATATCAAAATAGATGTAGCACAAAGATTAGCAGAGCTTCCAGCCAGAGAGCACTTGAATGTGTTTAACAAATAAGTCTGCACTGCCCTTTGCTACAGTTGTTTGATTTGTGTTATCACTTGTCACCAAATTTTAGGAAGCCCATGACCCATTACATTATCATTCTGCACCTTGGAAACAAGAAACTGTTAAAGCACCCATGACTGGAAAATAGTAAGATTAAGAAACCTTTTCAGGCTCTGAATTATCAAATTAACATATTTTAAAGAAAAATAAGAAATATGGCAAAGATCCTAATTCATCATTCCATTAAAGATTACTTTAAAGATTGTTTTCTTCTTGACACATGAACAGAACTCAATAGTGCTTAAAGAAGCAAACGAACAAAACTGAACACTTATTTCATCTCATTCTGCAGATGGCAAAAAACCATGACATCAGCCAGAATGCTGAGATATGCTGCATTTCTCACAAATTACTCACCCTCCTAAGAAACAGGCTTTGTAACATTTAAATAGGTTTGTTACTTACTCTGTTAAGCTCTTACAAGAGCACAGCACATAAAAATTGCCCAGTTTTTAGGTTACTATTGATCTTCCTCATGCATCACTTAAGTTCTAAAATGATGCCAAATCCTCCATTCCTTTTAGAGTTATTTCTGCTACAGACATATGATGTATTGTGTTCTGACAGCAAATGGAACCAAACTGTGGCAACCAGTATTGATTCAGAAGTTAGAGGCAAATAATTGTCATAATCTTCAGTGATTTCAAAAATTATTTCTAGAATTGATCTCTTTTGCAAAAATTGGTGATTTCAATGCAAAGGGTAAGTAAATAGCTTTTTCTTTTTTTCCTTAAAGGACAGATTCTACCTGAGAATGTGAAGATAATTCAGCAGAGAAGCCTTTCTAGAGCATTCAGTTATGAATTAAATGAAAACTAACAGTCAAGTAATCAATTTCCTCAACAAGATTCATGTGACCTATTAGCATATCCCACATAAACTCATGATTACACAGGAAAGATCTCTCTCATGCAAAAGGTGGGAGTTAAGTAGCTGCCAGTCCCAGGCCCTGCTGAAGAAGGGAGCTCCTACTGTTACTGCCCGGGCTGCACTCTGTGTGGCAGCCTTCCAGCATCTGCAGGAAGGTTATTAAAGCCACAGCAATGGGAGATACTCAATGTGTGTCACTGGGATGAACACATGCAAAGAACTGATATCTTCTAGCATATATATGAAAACAGAATTCTGTACCTTAATGCAAACACCCTAATTGGCTTACATAACTTAATTCTACCAGTGTCTTTCATCATAGACAGCTCTTGAATTTTTAACTCTCTGACACCAAAGCTTATTTGGCCTCTCAAAGCACGAATATAGCTGATCACTTCTTCAGATCTTTTGCAACATAGTGAAGATACATCACTTTTCAGCTATGAAACATTCAGTTCTCAAACCTCAGCATCAGATATTCAGTCTAAGAGTAGTTCCAGACACGACAAGAGCCAGGGGTATATTTCCTGCACTCTTTGGAGAGTTTTCCTAGTCTCTTCACCACAGAACCTACTCTAACTTGTGTGTTCCCTTTCTGCTTCTGTGTTTGTCCCTCTCTAAAAATAGGTTTAACATATGCAACATTTCTCTATTCACTGGGTAAGTATGTCTACCTTACATTAAGAGGCATATCATGGAAACATATATAGAACAGATTTTCTTACTATAATCATAGAATCATAGAATACCTTGAGTTGGAAGGGTCCTACAAAGATCATCAGAGTCCAACTCCTGGCCTACACAAGACAGTACCAACAATCACACCATCTGCCCGAGAGGGTTGTCTAAGCACTTCTTGAACTTTGGCAGGTATGGTGCTGTGACCACTGCCCTGGGGAGCTGTTCCAGTGCCCAACCACTCTCTGGTGAAGAACCTTTCCCTAATACCCAACCCAAACCTCCCCTGACACAATTTCATGCCACTGCCTCTGGTCTCATCACTGGCAGCCAGAGAGAAGAGATCAGCACCTGTCCTTTTGCTTCCCTTTTGCAAGAAATCTGCAAAATTCCAAAGAAAGGGCAGAATTCCACTAGAAGAAAAGGTGCTACACAGCATGAATAGAAGATTTTTTTAAAATCTGGTTATTTACTGTCTTTTCTTTTTATCACAGCCCAGTCCAGCCCTCCTCTCCCCCCCCCCCCCCCAAAATAACTCATCATAATTCTTTCTCAAGTAGTCATAAAATTGTAACAATTACTTCATTTCTTCTGTTGAAAACATACACTGATAACACTCATCATTCTTGCTGGAAAAGAAACAACTCAGTTCAGGGGTTTTGTTTGTATAAAATGAAGATTCAAAACATGAAAAAATCCAACATTAATAAAAGTAAAGTCAGCCTTAAAACCATTATTCAGTTTGTCCCAGGACTTAAAAGTGAATTTCCAGTTCTTTATGTCTCTTTAAGATTATCTCTGTGGCCAATAAGGAACTTTGTGAACTCTTGTAATCGCACATAAAGGATGTTACTGCAACCAGTTAGAAGACACATAAGTGAAGTTCAACTGCAGGTGAGCAAACAGCGCTCAAGGAGGAAGACAAGTTTTTATTGCTTATTTAGCAACCAGTTCAAATGTGTCCACATGCCACTGTTTGGTCTGGCACACGGTTCAAGAAGTAAAGAAATTAAATGGGAACTCTGTCACCTCTCAGGCCTGATGTACTGAAGTCCCTTGTAAAATAATTGGACAGACAATATAAGAAGAAGGAGAGGGGATTCAAAGGAAGGCAGCAATTAGGATAGAGCTACACTTTGCCATAAACCTTTCAAGAATAGGTGGAAATTTTGCTCTGCCAAGGAGTTATAAAAAATGTTGTGCTCTAAACATCTTGTTTTGTAAGATGTGATGGGAAAACCTGGAATTCTGACCAAAATTTACAGTGAAACTCTTTAATTTATGACTACTGTAGATAATTTTTAAGTATAGGAAGGAATCCATAACCTCTCTGCAAAAGTAGAGTACAGGGCAAGGATGACTTTCTAAAAGTTTCATTAGGACATCTAAATGGTTGGGTAGCTGAAGAATGTTGGGACCCTACTTCTAAAAGAGGTATAGACCAGCACAAACTTGTAGAAAGCAACCACTACTTCTATCATGTATTTCAGTATTTATTAGTCAGACTGTTTGCGTTTGCTAAGGAAGAAAATTATTTTGGGGACAGAAATTAATATTCTGAGTTTGAGCTATGAAGCTCACCAATACAGGACATGGCAGAATATTCACAACGCATGGGCCCAGTTCACTAAAGATCCACATGTATTCATTGAAGGAAAAACTTTTTCTTTTACAACAAAAAAAGGAAAATCAGTGCATTTACAGCTTAACAAAAGGAAAGGTGGTAATTCTTTGGTTGTATTTTACATTTTTGATGCAAATTATTTCCACTGTTCCAATGAAGTGTAAATGTGTGTCTAAACAAAATATTCCCTACTTACACAACATTTTCTGATTAGGTCCATAAGTATTACAACTCTATAATTTGAAAAAGTATTTGAATTTTGTCATGAAACATGTCACAGCTTTATTTTAGCTGTTGTAAAGGGGTTAAACTCTGCTAAAGAGGAAAGCAGTGCTTCAGCAAATGAATCCAATTTTCTTCCCTAACTATACAAACTGTTGCATATATTTTCCCCTCTAGCAATCTCATTTTCATTGTTTCACACTACCACCCTGAATAGTAATTTGGCTTTGAATAATTCCTCTCATCATAATGCAGATGTCAACACCAAATGATAGAGGCACATGCTACAGCATATGCAGCAGCTCTGGATTAAAATGCAGATTCTCGTATGCAGAGCCAGTGGAGCATGTGGTTTTTATTTTTAAGCTGTTTCCATCAGATTGAAAATTCCACAGACTACAGAGTTTTGAATAATTTAGAATGCTGCTTGGAATACTTTTTAGCTAGAAAAATATATAAAGAGAGGGGGAAAATAGCTTAATTTTAGTTTGCTGGATAGATTCAATTCCTAAATAATAGTGTCTTCCTAGAGAGGAGAGAATAAGTACATAAAACATGCCAGTTCAGGAGAACATATTGATTCACTATATTAATGAGACTCCAGAGCAATTTCATCTTTGAACAAGCCCAGCAGCAGGGCTATTTCTCTGCCTCTGTGACAGGAAAGGAATAAAAACTAAGCTGTCGACTTGCTCGACTACTCAGAACTGACAAGACTCAGGTAGGTGTAGAATAAATTAGCCTGCAATTGCTTTAACAGCAATGTTGGGGAACCAAACACCATAGCAGCTGAGGTTGCAAAGAAATGGCTAAACATATTTATCCAAATGCATTGGTGATTTAAGTTAAATGTTTTAAAAATGTGAGTTAAATGTTTTAAAATTTTTATTACTTATGGATATCTCTTGAGTTAAAGAGCATGAAACCCAGCAAGGGAGTAGGTTAAGGTCAGATTTCTCATTATGTGTCTTTTTCCATCTCCTCTGCATGTGTTTTTCTCAGCTGGAGCCAAATTCAGAAATGGTATTTATGTTGCACATCATTTTTCAAACAACTATTTTACCAATTATAAAATACATCCTAATGAATCTCACATGAAATGAAAAATAAAATCCTCTGCAAATCCTGTTTGTCTAGATTATACCCCAATGAATAAAACAGCAGGACTTGAAATTGTTTTTCAGGATCAAGCCCAAATATTCAGCCCTCATCTCAATGCCAGCAGCTCCCACAGAATCTGACAGGCACCATGCACTCGTTCCAGAGGCAGAATCTGGCAACTTGCTTTTACCTAAAGTCCAGTTTGCTGTGAAATAGGAATATACTGCAGCAAAATCAAATGACTGCAAAGACACCACTCAGTCAAGAGATTCAAAACCATTAAATGCCCAAGTGAGAATTTTTATTCAGTTTATATTTTGCAAACATTTGCAAGTCATAGTTTGAAGGCTAGGCTGCAGCTGCAGCAAGAGGCAGATAAGGAACTGAAATGTGGTAGCAATAGTGTTCTTTCTCTGAAGAGCCCCCCCGGGCCTTTCCTCACTCAGATCTGTCAAGTCTCTTTGCTCTGAGTGATGACTCATTCAATCAGACCTCAGCTTATGCACTTTCACACTTCTGCCTCAGTGTGCATTCCACGTATTTGCAGCGCTGGGATTCTCCTCTGGATCTTTGCTGTGCCTTGTTCGTGGTGTTTCAGAAGGAGCTGACGTGGCAGCAGTGCACATTTTCCAGGCAGCTGCCTGCAAGTCTGTGCTTTCCCACAAACACATGAGCCCATGACACGACCTTGAGCACACCAGATGCACAACCTTCTCCCTCATCAGCTGGAGTCCCATGAGTCAGCGTCAATATCTGCTAAAAGATTCCTGCCCGGAGCATCGACCGAGTGAGCAGAGGGAACATAATTCAACAAATCTCTTCGTATCTAATTAGACAGTGCTTGCACTCAAGTGGAATCTACCAGAAGCAAACAGCCAGCACTGCCAGATTCATGGGGACTGGTAACAAGTCACTAACCTGACTGCGACCTTCCTCTGCTCCAAGCAACAAATGGAGCTCAATCACTGAGGGAGGAATGCCTGTGGTTCCAGCTTTGCTTCTGAGACTGACTGAGATTGGAAGCCCTGCACATCATGAAAAGCCAGATAACTCATCTCCTCTGTCTCTCAAAGCCATGACTGAATCAAAGGGCTACACCTTGCGGAGGTTCTCATTCTGTATTCCCATTTGGACTAGACTCCCATTTCAAGGCATAGTGGAAGACTATTAAGTAAGAACTAATTATACTTATAAATCACATCCCTTACCGACTGTAATTACACAACTTAACCATTAACTTTCTGCACTGGACTTTCATGCTGTACGTTACTTCATTTTGTGACACATTCCTAGGACAAATGGAAATACAAAATAAAAATGCTGAAAACCACAAACTCAGGGAAGCCACATTAATTTATGAATGGATCTGGTAAGTCCTGCTATTTTTTCTCACATAGTACTTAGCAGACGACAGTTATTTTCCATGGTTCAAACCACTTCATTATTTCATTAGCACTTATACTGATTAATTAAAATGTCATGTTGAAAAGCATGAAAGCATAAATTCTGTTAAATAGGGAATTTATTATCATCACCACAGTCTAAAATTGATGCCTTGATTGAATTTTCTGCAAAAGCTGCATTACTAATTGAAGTGAACAATATTCAATGTCATGTATTCTGTACCTAGCTGGTTGCTCCTATGTTCAGAAGGAAACTAAGCTTAGTGGTGTATGAAGAAAGAAAACTCACTAAAACAGGTAATTCCAACACAAAGGAAATGTGCAGGAAGAGGAGTCTTCATTTGAAGCCTGTAAGGGCAGTTAATGCATTAAAAATGGCATATTAGTTGTGAAGATAGACATTAATATAAAGACATTCTGACATTCATGGTTAGCCATAAGTAACTTTTTTAAAAATTAAAAAAAAAACAGCTAAAACATATTTAAACCAAAAGGAATGAGGTATCTAAATTTCATGCGTGGTTATTCTTGTGTAGGGACTACAAGACTTTACACCAACAATCAATGCAAGCTCTGAGTATGAAAGCTGTCTTCACTTTCCTTCAATAGACATTGATCTCAGTGGACTCTAGGATAATGAGAGCTTTGGGAAATGGCTCTGATGCAAACCTGCATGATGACAGGAAGGCAACTGTTGATGCCAGAAGATGACGTGCAGCTGATGTGTAGTTTGTTTTTTTTTTTCTATTCTCTGTGTACAAAGAAGTAAAAGGGTGCTTCTGCATCCCTGACCCCGACAAAGGAAACCTTAGAGTCATTCCTAACATAACTCTGAGAGGGTGTCACCAAGCTGCTAAATGCTTATTATCATACTGGGAAAGATCATGGCAGAGCAATTAAATCAACTGAATTGGGTTTCTCACCTGGTGCTTGTGTGCCAAGTATAGAAAATAAAATTAGGTCCTCATTCTGAACCTGCAATGTTCTTGTCTTCCTTCCCCTCAGCATCTCTTTCATGGCCAGAGATGAGACTTGATTTAAAAGAAGTGACTTGTTGACTAGGCTTAGTCAACAAGAATCCTGTACTGCAGAACAAGCTAAATAGGTTTTTTGTGTATTACCAATGGTATTTAACGGTGTCTTTAATTAGAAATAATACCATTCATCCAAAGTGGAATAAGAAAAGCTGTGAGAACTTGTAATGATAATTGTTGTTTAGCTCAGAGCCCAGAGTCAAAGGATTTAAGGTTTCCCTCACAAGGAAAATTGTATTCCTTATGGTTGGAGAGAAAAAGTAAAATAATGACTCAGGTGTTTCCTTAAACAACACAAAAAATAAGTGAAAAAACCCCATGGATCACACAAAAAAAGCCCATGATTTTACAAGATGGTGGGGAAGATGAGAGGAGGGATTTGCACACAATATTACCGTACTTGAATCCTGTATAACTGTATTTGTGATGCAATTTATTTTAAAGATCATCTACAGGGAAGCCTAAGAAAAAAGAAGACAAACTTGAGTGGCTCTAAGATTACTAACATTTGCATTTCACTTTCATATGCTGACCCAAATGAAAAAAACACAGAACTAGACCAGCATATTTAACTCTGCCTTGCAGAATCTTTCAAGCTTCCAAAATTAGTGTTATTTTCCCTCTGCAATGAAAGCAGGAAGATAATTTCCATACTTCTGTAACAACACAAGGGTTCAGGACAATCTAAATTCCTGCTCTAATATTTGAATATAGATTATGAATATTGACTGTGAATTTTCATCCTACACGATTCTAAATATGGTAGAGCATGGTTTTAAATGGACTTTTTCACATACCATGTCTGTAGCCCTACTTTTCAAGCTGTAGTCAACCAGCAGGCTATAATTCAGTCTTTAAATATCTCCTGCCTATTTCTAAGAATGTTCACATTAACCAGTAATTGTACTGAAGAACTAATTTCCACAAACTAGGTTTACATATTACCCAGCAATATTATCACTGTCTTTTAAGAATCTTTTTTCTTCATGTGGAAGCAAGTTCTAAGTCTTAAAAGAAAAGCTTGTTTTCTAGGCTTGTATGTAGCAAGGAGGATGTAGTAGCCTTCCACATCAGTGATTTCTTCCTCATTGAAAAGCCAGCTTGGAAGGAACCAATACTAATCACTACAATCTACCAGGACAACACACAAAAATATGAAAGAGTAATGTATTTTCTTTCCTCTTGTTGGCTAGGCAGCATTTCACTTGACTGACACTATTCAGAATGACCAGGCCAAACAGAAAGCTGAGAATTTTAGCCAGGGTGAAGACACACACACTCACATAACTGCACTGCTTCCAGCAGCCAAGCCAAATTGCCCAGGTTTAGTAGAGCACCTCCATGCAGCAAGACACAGGATTTGGTGTGCATTGAGTAAGTACTAGCCTAGAGAGAAAAAAACCACTTAGACAAACCTTCCTCTTACAACAATCTCACTTGTCATGAGAGTGGCTGAAATAGCCTTTGCAGTTAGATGGGGAAGGATGAATGTCTTTGGTGGTTTTGGGCACACAGTCAAAGTATTCTGAAAATGTAGCAAACATAAAAGGTTACCTTGAAAGCAAACAGCAGAAGCCAGTCCACTACTAAGCCACAAAAGTACATCCATTAAGGATCTTTTAATGTCCTATTTGGGAAAGCTGGTAAGTGCCAAATCAATGAAGATATAATTTTAGATCACCAAGTAAGAATGCAGTAAAAATATTCTAGTCTTTTTGAAAAAAAAAGGCCAATTCTTAGAACTAGGAAAAAAGTACTGTCTGCTGTTTTATACCAAGATGCCACTTTTTGAGTAATTTATATGTAGCATCAGGTCACAGAGGATTTCTCAATTCTACAATGAAGATGAAATAGAAGCTGAAAACAGAAATTAAATGCAACTGCATCTCACAGCATGGAAGCAATGTACATGAGGGGTGTTTCCTCTGTCATGGCCCTGCAGAAGAAAGCAAGAACACTCAGCATCATTAGCCTCCAAAAACTTCTCCCAGAGATGAGAACCCAAATGGATTCCACAGAACCATCATCTGTCTGTGCTCTGTTCTTCCAGCCATTAAACTCTTCCTTGCCAAGTCCTCTGGCACAACTGCAACAACTGAGGAATAGATTCTTTGTGATTTCCTGACCCCAGTCCTGATTTTCCTCATATCAGATGGCGCAGTTTTAGGGTTACTCTGACTGGCATTATGGGAGAAACCCCAGATGGTTTTTACAGCTTTCAGAAAAGCACTTTGCCTTATCCTGGCACAGCCATTGTGCCAGTATCTGAGAAAGCTGTGATGTAAAGCTGACTGTTATTTTTGCAGCAATAACATTTGCCAATATTTACTCAAGGAAGAGGAGTGGCAGATGGTTACAATGAGTCATTGGTAAATAATGCAAGAACATTTTTTAGCTCACCCTGAAGTAATCCCTTGGGATTGCTGAAGATCTCTAGGAGAGAGACAACATCAATTCCATGGACATAGATTTAAGGAGAGTCTTAGCAAATTCAGAGGTAGAATCTTGATTTGGAGTAAATTTTATACTGCTTCTTTGTCTCATCACCATCCATGTTTCCAAGTAATTTTTATTAACTACATTTACAAATGTTTGTAGTCTTTGAAGTCAGTGTTCCCGAAAGTTCAAATCAAGCTCCATAGTATCATTACCTCATAAATAACTTTCGACACATAAGTGAATGTAATGCTTTTTTGCCCCCAAATTAGATATTGCAACACATGCACACTCAAAATCAGACATAATAGCAGCTGAAGCACTGAGAGGAGCAAGTAATTTTGTCAATGTGGTGTGACTCAAACCTTAAATAAGAAAATTCTTATAGGGCCAGTTTTCTATTGAAGTACATTCATCTTCTCTCCTCCATCACCACAGTGTAGTTATTGCTTATGGATTCAGGCTCAAGGCAGCAGAAGCAAAAAGTCAGAAAATCTAAAAGAAATCTACATGAGTCAACAGTTAGGGAGTGTATTTTACTGCTAGTCCATTCATTGTGACAGAAAGATTGCAAAATGAAGGCAAGTGAAGGCAAGGCTAGAAAAATAAAATTACAATTATGATTCCTTTTTAGAAATACAGTATATCTCATGAACATGCCTTCATTCCACTTCCTTCAGCAGATTGACACATATTGCCCTTGACTTTAAGCCCCAGCCACAACGGGCTCAGCTGTTTGCTGCACTTCTGTAAATTCCCATACCCCCAGTACCATTTCTAACCACAGCAATCAACCAGCCACCATATGGCTTAGTTGCTTCCTTACAAGCTTGTGCCTTACCAACAGGATAGTCCACATAACAGTAGCACTTGCAGCAATTTTAAGAAACAACAGAAAAACAAGTTTATCTAATTGGTCATTGAAGGAGGCAGTAAAGTTTCTCCAAAACTGAAATGTTCCCTCTTTCAGACTTCAACTTCTCACTTGTGCTTCAGTCAGAAGAGCTTTAGATCTGAAATTTGGTGCTGCTGCTGCCTAGCAGCATGTACACAAGGCAGCAACAAAAAGGAGTTCTGCTGCCTAGAAAGCCCCAGCTCAGCATAAAGTCATTGTAAACTTAGCTAGATGAGCTAGCACTGCTCATCAGTCATGCAGAATTAGCACTGCGCTGCTGAGTGGCTGAAAAACACAATGGCCCATTACCAGACAAAATATAAAATCAGAGCTGACTAATAGAACTCTGCATTTTTCTTACAATCAGAATTGAAACATTATATTCTACAGGTCATAAGGTGCATCGGTACTACAAGAGCACCCAACAACTAAAGAGCTATATCAACTCTATCAACTCTATTCTTTTCTGCCAGAATCAACCCCTTACACACAAAAAAATCTTTAGCCATTGGGAAGCAACAAAAATCATGAAGAAAAACAAAAAAACTGCAGCTCTGTTTCACTGCTAGTTGTTTTTTTAAAGCTACCTTTACTGACCTTATCCATCTACTTTAATCTGACATCTGTGTACAGGCACATCTCTCATGTCCAAGTGCCACACATACTTATTTGCTCTCTGATGCTTGCCTTTCTATGAAATGGAAGTAGAGCTCCTTCTACAAGCAGCAAGCAATAATCAGACAATAATGACATCACAACTTGATTCTGAGGATCTAGAAGACAATGTCACTTCTTAGAGTTATTGTGCTGTCTCATCAATGTGAAAAATATCTCCTAATCAGGAAAAAATTTATTTCCCAAACTATGAACATTATTTTGAAAATTTTCAGCTTACAATGTCCAAGCACACTCAGATTTCTCCCCCCAGAACCATTCTCCCTATTGGTAATTGTGTGTTTCTCCAGATAACTAGGAAATTACAGCTTACTGGGTGCTAAGCAAACTACTGTACAGATAGGGCTCTGGTTGGAGAGACAAAAATAGTGATGTACTTGCTTTAGAGATGCCTAGCACCTGCCATTGACCACCATGACATGCTGATTAGTGTACAACACAATTTATCAGCCAGATGTTCCAGGCTGGAATTCTGTGACTTATAATCTGTGCTCTAAAAATCCTGTATTTAACTGCAGGTTTTTACCTGCTAGACAATGGTTTGAAATTTTAAAGTGCAGAAAATAGCTAAATCATCAAGAGCTAGCAAAGACATTGTCATCAATTTAAAAATATGTCCATTTAAACATGCATTCCTACAGAGCAAAACATAGGAAGGTTGCTAAAACTGCCAGATTCTAATGACTACAAAGCCACATGTGTTCCATCTTGTTGAGACTCCAGCAGATGCTCTTTGCAAAGTGCCCCTAACAGCCCAGCAGCATTACCAATACAATTTCCAAAGGTGTTGTGTTAGAAAAAGCTACAATTTATGTCAACCAAGTGCCATAAACAGAACAATGCCAGTTCCCATCACCACAGTAAACCCACCGAATTTCAGCAGTGCTTGTCACAATAAGGATTCAAAATATGACTTTGAATAGAAACCTAAGAAATTTAGGCTAGTCTGTATCCTGCCTATTCTCCTTTTACTTCTGTTCAGTTGGTTATGAGATGGAAATAAGAAGCAGAGCTGTGGCCTACATCAGTAACTAACACAAGAGTTGCACTTCTGATGCAAATAATTTTATGGTAAAATGATATACTATGCAAGAGAAATTACACTAGTGAAAAAGGTCAGGAAAAGGATATGAGAGTTCGACAAAGAACATAATAGTTCAAGAAAAACGAAAAAAATAATTAAAAAAAAAAGAGTGTTATGTTCTGTTACAATGTGGTCACTAGGAACAACATATGAGAGGCAGATGTGAGAAAGACCAATAAATCAAACCTTTTACTTTGCTACAATTGATTTCTAGAGCTTTTCTCTTGCTCTGGCATAAGAGATAGGCTCTTCATTTAAAGTTTATAAGCTATATATATTTTAAAGCTGCCTGTCACTAAGGCATTTGGATGGCTTTTGAGAAATACACGATTAAAGCAAAATCATCGCTCTGGCCACTGCCTTCCTGGTGTGTTCAAAACTGTCCCAGCCATCAGCAGAGAACATCCAAGGCCTTAAGCAGCAGAAAGACTCTCTTTATCAGGGAAAAAGACACACCTGAACAGACTGTACATAATGTCACACAGCCAGCCCCTTGCAATCTGAGGCCTGTTGTCTTCAGGGCAGAGGAAAGTTAATGGAAGAAAAAACATTTACAGTAACAATTAATAAATCAGAACTAGTTATAATTAAATGGCTGACCCTTCAATAGATCTGCAGTTTGTTACACTACAGATATACTTGGACAGTGTAGCTAAAATATGGAAGAGTTTTAGTTCTAAGATTTTAACAGTGGGAAAATGCAAGACTCACATTCCTGGGTGGGCCAGATAACTGCTGAAAATTAACATATATGGCAATTCAGTTGAAACATTACTATTGGGGTGGGGAAAAAAAGTTCTGGAAAAGCCTTTTCTTTGCTAGAAAAGACAAGAAAAACACATTCCAGTGTAGCATTGACCAAAGGAAACACTACTTCTCTGCCACCCTTCCCCTGGCTGCATTATGTTTTCTAAGAATGACAAAGATTTAAAAAAAGAAAGAGGAACCTGAACAACTGAAACCAAGTTTGTGGTTGGTTACTACTTAAAATGCCAGTATGTCTAGATCCATTCATTCAGAATGGCCTCAAACTTAACATAGTGGTTCTGGTTTCTGTAATTCATGTTTACAAAACAAGAAGTTTTCCCAGTTGTATTACAACTTTTTCTAGGCAGAGTTAGACCAAAAATCCTTTGATTCTTGTCTCTGAAACTGCATCATAATAAAGCATCTCATTGATTGGCCACAAAATTGTGTTTTCAGAGTTTTCTAACTAGAGTTTGGAATAAAGTAAATAAGATATGAAAAATATTTCTGTGCATTTATGGGCTTGGGTCAGGAGAGCAAACAACTGAACTTGTAGATCTTTGCAATGTAGCTGGAGACTGCTGCACTGGACACCAGGAGTGAGGATGCATTCTCTAATGCTGATGTAGAGGGTTTGCTTGCTGCCCCAGTGAATACATTCAGAGCATTTTATTGACTTCCCTAGAGTTCAGTCGTCTATTTGAGACACCGAAAAAATTACCCTCTCCTTTCCTTGGAGTGACCTACACAGTGTACCTCAACATTTTTCTACTTCTCTCCATGCCTTGTACTAAGAAATATCCTGTTTTTCTAAGCAGGGTAAGCATTGTGCCTGCTGTGCCATAGTGCCTGTCTGAAGGCAAGAGGAAACACTGGCATCAGCAGGGCATCCCTAATCAGCTCAAACCTTCTGCCTCTTGCTTCCAAGCCACCAGCCCTTCTATTTCTGTACAAGTGTCATGACCTCTGATGGCATAACGTAGCTGTGCTGCCTTGCTTGGGACTCCAGATGCTTCATATTTGTGGTCTGTCTGTTACACTGGCTAACAGCCCATTTCCTCATGTAGCTTAGGGTGACCTGATGAAAATGCACATATTTGGGGATATATGCAGCAGCATGATATGCCCACATTAGGATTTGCACTCCTGTGATATCTCAAATTTTAAAAAACATTATATTTTGCTTGAATAGTATATTTTTATAAGCTTGCCAGTATAAACAGTGATGTTTGATAGGTACTTCTCCTTTGCAAAATGAAACATGTAATACTGCATTTAGAATTAAATATATAATAATAACTAAAAGCAATAAAAAGCTCAAACTCTGTTATGAGTTTTATTGACACTCAGCAAGAGTATGGAAGTTTAAAAAGCAATATTATTCATATAACATCATTGTAGAGGCAATAAACACGAGGCAATAAACACACTGTAAATGGAAGAAGAGGTGGGTACTATATTCTCCCACAGTCAATCACAAGAAGTGGAAAAAAACACAAACATCCTTATTTAGAACTTAATGCATCCTTCAAGTACTACCACAGAAGTGTCTACTAGCCCATGTGGGCTATAGAAGGTTATTCTTCACACCACAGACTAGACTTATTTTCCTCTGCTGTTACAGAGGGCACCCAAACCCACCCACCCCCAGCACCTGGCATACAATGTTCTCTCTTTTACAGAAAATGGATTTTTGTGTCTGCTTCAGTCGTGACACATAGAAAAGGACAAATAAATTTCTGCTTGGGAATTCCTGATAAAAACTGCCTGCATTCATATGACACTGTACTTGCACAGTAGTCACCTGCTTTTAGGACATGCCAGAATTAGTGTGCATGCGTAGCTATTTCACTCAACATTTTCCAGAATGCCTGTGACAGCATGCCCAGGGTTTCTGGAAGTGCAAACCTGAATCAGAGCTGTTGGGCACTTACAACATTGTTCACCTCATGAATTTCATATATATTTGCATTTTGCTTACTTGGGAAAAGCAAAATAGGACAGAGTTTTTAATTGTGTGTTAGTTTCAGGCAAAAATAGAATTACCACTTCTATCTATATATTTCATCCACACACCAAGAAGCTCAGAGTTCTACACACAGTCAGACCCATTGCATACAGATTATACTATTTTCAGTGCTGAAATATTTATTTACATGTGGACCTGCTTGCTTACATTAGTTTAAAGTCAGCTGGAAAAAAAGTGCAAATTAACAGAATATAGAGAAAAGTGTAAGTAAAAGAAAACAAAGAGAGACATTCAAGAAACTTCTCCAGGGCACATAGCAAGACAGTGTCAATGCTGGAGTCCTAGGACTCAGCATTTCTTTTATTTGGAGCTCCCAGCTCAAGGAGAATACGCTTTTATCTCTCAGCTTAAACAATTGTAGACTCAATTCAAAGTAATTCATACTATCCTCTACCTATTACCAGGTTTTCCACTGTACAAGTTGTTCAAAGCTTTGGAATAACCTAGCTGTCTTAGCAGTGATTCATAAAAGCAACAAGAAAAATAATAAATAGTAACAATTATGGTTGATATCATTTGGCACTGATGCCAGGAGGAGGCTGCCTGCCAAGGGGAACATTCCTTGCAAGTTAGTCCTACAATGTGCTGGCAGCCAGCAGTGCCTGGAACAAATCTGATGTTCTGCTTTGTCGGGCTGCTCCCAGGGCAGCAGCGGGACAGGGCGACACAGGGGTGCTTCAGGGAGCCCCTCGGGGTGCATGGAAACGAGGGCATTCCCTCTTCGTCTGGACAAGGGAGGCTTTGTGATAAGTGGAAGCATTTGCTCAAAGTTTGTGGAATAAGACACAGGAAGAAAAAAATCACACTAGGGAGGTCAGGCTCTGCTGCTCAGGAATTCATTTTCATCTGCTAGCAAACCTTAAACTGAACCATTCTCTTTAATTCAAAATACTGTGTTTCACAGAAAGGAAAGTGCCAAGATTTTTAGCATCCATCTCCATGATAGAGCTGACAGCAAGCACAGAGGATTGTTTCAGGTTGTAAAGGATATTGCAGCTTTTGGACCTGTAAGCATCATTGTGTACTGCAAGAGGAGCGGCAGTTGTCAGACAAGGGATTTAAAACCAAAGCAAGCCCATGTTCAGTGCAGTTCTTTCTGGAATCCAAAAGGTTAAGGGTAATTTCTTTGAACCCTTGTCTTCCACCACAGAAAAATGCAGACCTACTCTGTTGAAGGCTGAACTACCTCTCTATTTCTGATATTTCCAAATACATTTTTAACATCTGGTAAGGCATAGGAATGATTTTAGTAATTTAGGAGCGGATTAAGGCAGTAGATGCTACCACCATGCCACCTTACCAGAGTACAGCACCTATATGAGTGCTTTAAAACACTTCATGAAGTTTAGAAAAAATAAGCATCTTGCATCTCCTACTGTTCATGGTAACTGTGAATATTTTTATTTCACACTGACCAAGCACGGAGTCCCTGTGACAAGTTCAGGCAATTTCAGATTTTCTTAGATACCATTTCCAGAATAATTGATTGCTTTTGGCTCTCCATGACCTTAAAAGTGTATTCTATGAACAATTTCCATGAGTAACTGAAAGTTGTAATTTGTTCAGTAAAAGACAGCAACTTCTGCTGCTGAGAACTTAATGAAAACACATATTATGTTCTGTGATGCTGTCAATTTCTATATTTCTTAAAATTCAGCTGAGTTAATGATCACCATCTTGATTCAACAGCCTTTAAGATAAAAATGTGGATACTTGTCAGAACATATTAAGTATCACTGAAACTCTGTAGAACTTCCCAGATTTAATAACCATACTTACACTTTATTTATACTATTTTTGGCTGTTGAAATCATCAAAGGTCTTGGTTTTCAAGCTGCAACAAAATAAGAACTGAAAATTGAAAAAAAGCTAATAATAAACAGAGAAATAATTTTTGAGAAATTTAGACACTGAGAGCTTGAAGTAGCTTGGTTCAGGGAACTCTCACTCCTGGGCAGTGTGATAGTACAGAAATGGTGACCACAGACTGCCGAGGTCTGGAAGGAAAGAAACTGCAGTGCCAAAGTCTGCTGAACATCTGAGAGCCCATGGCACAAAACTTTCTTCTACCTATCTCAAACCCTGCTTATATGAAGCACTGACTATTCTGAAGTCAGGCACGTTATGCCATTTCATTGCTATTATCCTGTGTTCCAGTCTCTAGTTATGTAACCTTGAAAAATCATTAAATCATTTCTCCTTTTTTGAAAGGACATTCTGCAAGTCCATGTTCAGCCCATATTTTATTGGTGGAGAATTTTTTAAGCAAGACATCAGATAACCTGACTACATGCTTCATGTCTTTACTTAGAAAAGATGATTTTAATGTATGCAAGTAATATTCTTTAGTTATTAAGCACATCTATACCTCAATAAAAAATACTATTGTATGCTGTCTGATGTTGCAAAAATCTTTGCTTTAAAAAATTTCTTTGCAGTTATCAGTATAAACTTAAATTCAGGAAGAGCCTTGAAATCCTTTTTTAAATCCTGAAAACAAAATATTGAAAGTGTCTGGATAGAGATGTAACCCTTTTAAGCCTAAAAAGACAAGGATTTAAAAAGACTGAATAGCTCAAAGGATTAGCAATGAAAGGCAGACACTTTCACATATAAACTTGTCCGGGTTCATCCAAATACAACAGTAACTGAGGTCATCAAATTAAAAGAAGGTTTGGTGGTTCACTGGAAGTGAGTCTGTGGCTCTCAGCCCAGTTTCTAAAGAAAAGATACTCTTCAAAAACATGCCTCTATTTGGCATTCTGGCAAACTGGGTCTTTCAGAAAAGACCAAGAAATGAAAATACACAGAGCAGTTCTCTTACAATAAGAGATATTAGTGGCCTAGCTAGAAGCATGTGGGGGTCACAACCTCCCATTTTTTCAATTGTGGATATGCAATGCAATCCATAATCCAATAAAAGCAGATTTTTATAGTATTACTAACTCAGAATTTTCTAAAAACTTGTAATGTATTCAGTAAGTGGGGATTTCATGTGATTAACCACTGAATTCTTTATTTCTAAACCTAAACTCTGTTTAGGGACTTATCATTTTACACTGTTGCTGGTGGGCTTTCTTTTCTACAGTCCTTCCCTACAGAGCTGGACCAGGGCAAAGCTGGACTCCTTTCTCTCAGGAGCACACTGGGAATGCATTATGCTTTTACAAGATACTGCTATCCCAGACTCACAGGGGACACTGGTGGGCCTCAAGTACTTCAGCAGACAGTGTTGTCAAAGGCAGTGAAGTCACTGTGATGAGTCTTGACCAGAGCTGCCAAGCCAGGGGGAGAATGCAGATCACTGCACATCCACGTGGGCTGAGGCAGGGGGAATTCCACAAGTGATCAAATCTCTTCTTCCTCAGCTAAGCAGCCATCAGACAAGACTTTTGCACTCAGTTACGAGCTCAAATTTCTTCAGAGAGTTCCTCAATTTCATGGGCATGTGTTTCTCCAAGTGTTAAAAAACAAAGCTAGACACTGGGAAAAAAGGCAAAATTTTCTGAGAAGCTACAAATTAATAATCTTTACTCGAGCAAAAAATGAATAGAGGGAGAAAAATACTTTTTTTCTTAGATGACTTCTTATATATAAGCATATGAAATTCTAGACATGTCTACATGGCTGTAAACTTAGTGTGATCAGTCACCTCATAAATATAAGCTGCATTTTAATGAAAAATATTTTTTTACACTGTTTTTTATCAAAGCACCAATGGACTTGGTATTGGGTACTCTCTATTCCTAACCCAGTTCTCTAAGTTATCAAATTAATCCTGTGCCTAGAAATCAAATCATGTCCTCATGTAGGTCTTATGAATGCACAAATGCATACACATTATCAGACTGTTTGCCTCTTCTGCTTTAAAAATGGGGAGGGACATGGCACTCCAGAGCCTTCCAGCTATAAATGCTTTCTGTATATCATTGCATGGTACACTTGCACTCACCAAACTCAGGCTGGTGGTAAAAATAACCCTCTCTTGAAGAGCAGACATGAAGTTATCTACTAGGGCTTCCACCTGTTAACATTTTTCAGAGAGGGGCCCTGTCTGGAAATAACTTTGTATTTCATGATGAACTCTATGTACTTTACTGAACAGAACCAAGATGTGACTCACTGCTCTGAGCTGTGTAAATGCTAAACCTGTTTCAGCCATGGAAACTCAGATTTATCTGAAAATAGACAGACATCAGAAGCGGAGCAGAAAAGAGACAACAAAAATCTGGAGTCTGGGTTTTTATTTTACCTGAAAGAAATGTTAATGCTCTCTGGTTAATATCAAGAAATATGTCACTATAAGGAAGACATCACAGAGAAGGAGCAGCAGGCTCTGCTTTCTAGGAGATAAGAAAATATCTGCATAGGTCTCTATTTAAGCCATGCTTCTCCCTCTTGCTAGTCACAGGATCATATCGGTGAGCACTGGGACAGTCACATTTGCTGATGACTCTTTAAAAGTGAAATGAAATAACATATTTTAAATTTGCATAAGGTGTGTATGTATATATATATAACATTCTCAAATTTCATCAGTCTTATGTCATGAGATTTTAGAATTCCTTGAGTCAAACTTACCTGAATTTAAACATTATTTTGCTACTGGGGTCATAAAATCATGGCCTTTATATATCAGAAAAAATACTAACAACAGTAATTTTATTTAATGCAAAGATTGCCATTACCATTGAAAGATAAGACAAAGTAATTGCAATATTTTGGATAACTGTGCACACTAGTATTGGTTCTGCAAGAATCAGAACAAAAGTGCAGTACAGATAAAGATCACATGATGAGGTCTTGCTCCTGCCCTGATAATACTGCAGAGAAGTTAAATGTATGCATACAGAGAAAGAGCCACAGCAGTATATAACCATCCATTTATGAGATCTGCTATGAAAATGTTTTGGGTTTGACATAAAAGATTCCCTATCAAGGAAGATACAGTAGGGCTGAGGAGTGTGAAGAAGGATTTATTTACCTCAGGAACATGGCAGCTTAAGAAAATATCCTAGCAGTGTACAACTGCAAGAATCAAGAAAATCACAAGAGAGAGCATAGTTTAGCTTCAGTGAGGAAGCCAGACAACTGGTGGAGGGCAGTTTGAGTGTTAACAATTCAGAAGCTGCACCATGACGAAGTGGAGACTGCAGCAATTCATAGGTTTAACCCTACTCCTCATATGCACACTGCTCCTACAGTTACTGGCAGTATGGCCTCCTCAGCCTGATGCTCAGCAGGGCTGTAGCACACCCCTCACTCACACAGGGCCACTACAGGCTCTCAGCACTGCCTCAGACCCATGACCAAATGAGGGGTTGTGTGGTGCCAAGCCTTGGGAATTAGAGTCAGTTCCTGAGTGGTCTTCAAGGGTCCTGATCTCTGTACCAACCAAGAAATACTTTCCTAGGAATTTTAACAGATGCCCCATTTTCCCACCTTTTATTCTCTCCCCCAAAGTAAGAAATAACCCACAACCACTGTGACACACAGCAGATGTAACTGATAGGCAACAATTCACTTTCCCATATGAGAGACACTAGAGCTCCAGCCTATAACATTCTGGCAAAGGTACTGGCAGCAAGACAGCATTGTTTTCCAAAAGGAACTACAGGCTATTCTGTCTCTTCTATTTGATGGGCATTCCTGACCCTGAACTAGTCTTTAACATTGCAGGGAAAAAATATAGCAACTAAAACTACAAAAATAACTCAGGTCTGATATACTTTTTTCACAGGGGCAGAGCATATCAGCATAACAACAAATCCTGGTGAAATTTTTGTAATAGATTAGTCTGAAAGAAATACAAACATCATATTTCTGCCAAAAGAAGAGGAAAATTGGAAAACCCCAAAATTTTAATATTTCTAGCAACTATTGCCTCAAGGCTTTTCTCAGGGACAGGATAGATCATTTGTGCACTGGCCAGTTATGCAGCCAGTAACAATCAAGTGAAACAGGGCAAGGAAAAGGAATTCTTCTCCATGTAGCTGTCACAATGAAAAATTTTCTTCTTATATGACTTACATTGACAGAACAACTGAAACCAAGGTCTTTCCAAATAAACAATGCAAAAAGCCTGACTCAAGGAACCCAGAATCTGCATTTGGTTTCCCACAGAAAAACAGTATCCTTGTACTTCCGGTCTGCATGTCTTATTTTAGATCACAGAAAGTATTTTCCCAGATCACTTAGTGGAATGAAAAGCTAGGATTTGATTCGACAAGATCCCAAATCTCTTTTTTCCACTAAAACAAAAAATATATGATGGTAAAAACCTTGTGAGTTTAGCTGCCGTTAAACTGGATTTGGTTTGTTTTTTTAGCAATCTTCAACTTTATTATTTTTTAATCCTTCTCCTTTTTGTGTACAACAGCAAGTGTGGATGTACAGATTTCAGGAATATAGAACATTTCTGACAATGATATTAAGTTGTTACCACAGTTGGTGTTGACGAGGAGAAAAATTGTAATAAACATGCACTGCCCTTGCAAGAAATTTGGAGGAAATATTTCCTGAATTGCCTACACATGTTGCTAGAATCAATGGTTGTTCAAAAGATTGTAGTAATCTAAAGATTCTGTATAATAACTCAGTGTCCAACAAAATTTAAAATCCAACAGCCTCATAATTGTTGATGTTCTATTTCAGAAAACTTCCAGCCAAAGCCTGGGTTAAGTTTGTGTTTGAATCCACTACAGCCAAGCAAAATACACCTGGTTCTTTCTATACTAGGAGTTTCATTACTTCTGAAAGTGACAGCTAAAACCCAAGCACATCTGCTTGGATTTGGTGTGTATGTGTGTGTGTGTGTGTTTTGGAGAGGGTGGGGGTGGGGGGTGTTGGTTAATTGGTTTGTTTTGTTTTTTAAGGACTATTCCTAAACAGACCTGTGAACATTGGTGAGAAAAGTTGGAATCTTCTGCTTTTATTCGCATAGTGCCTGCACATCATATGCATATAATCTGAGAATGTGCTCTTTATTCTGGCTCCCGATTGAATACCAAGGCTGCAAACAATCTTTACAAGGGTTCTCAGGTTGTGTCTTTCCTAATCTGAGCTCCTAACTTGAGTTCTTTACTGCAAGGAATTAATAAGCAGGAAGAAAACCTTTCTTGGCTTTCACTCTCCAATCAAAATATGTAGAAGTAGCTGTCAAAAATAGCATTTTATTTATAAGCAGATAAGATTTGAGATAGGTACCAATGTGCAAATGCAGAGCATTCCAAAGCCACTTCACAATTCCTTCTGAGACTTGAACTGCACTATAAAACAGTCCTTTAAAAAGTATGAACTCTCTTCAACCATCAAATGGCCTGACACTCCAAAGAAATATTTTCAAAAACCATCATAAAGATGATTGATATATACTATACAAGTTTAGCTATTTAGCCATCACACAGCTTTAAGCTGAAGATGGAGAAGGTAATACAGCTTCCCTGACAGTTATTTGTTAAGGGAAGCACTGTAGGACCTTGAAGGCCCCAAAAACCAGGAACTTCTGAAGAAGTAGAGTTCATATTTATAACTCCAGCATTCTGCACTGAAAGGCTCATTCCCCAAGCTGCAATAAGGTATGTTTTAGGAGTCACCATCTGTGAGATTATTAAGTCTCAGAAGGCACCAGAGTACCAGTAACTTCCTTTGCAATAGATTTATAGACATTATCCACAGTAAAAAAATATTTGACATTTAATAGAAGAAAATTCTGAATTCCTTTCTAGGCTGGTGCTGGCCACTGATAAGGATAAGCCTAATGCAAAGTAATACATCAATGAACTACCACATTTAATGGGGACAACAGAAAACAAGGATGCTGAAAAGTAATGTAGTGTTGTAATTAAGAGAAGAGTTTTAATTAAGGGTTGGAACTTGAACTACTGTCTGGGATTTTAGAATTAGAGTGCCCCATTTCTGAGCTTTTCTCCAAAATGAGATACAGGAACTAGGCATATTAATTTAAAAATTTTTATGACATTAAATAATTAAAAAACTCAAGAACTAGTGTTCAGTGAGAAGTTATATAAATGCTAAGACAGAAACTGAAACTGTAGTCAGAAAAATTGAATGTTAAATTAGCTGAGATTAGAAAATTACCTAAAATGATGTGATGAAAGCAGATTTTTTTCATCAGATAATAAGCAGCCAAAATTATGCCTCTCCAAAGAAAACGACACTCCCTGACAACAACACTCCAGCCATCAAACAAAAACCACTACTGAGTGTCTGAAGATAATGCAGTCACAGGGGAATTCCTTTTAAGCTTATCTAGCTGACCCTGGAGTTTGTGGGTGTGAAGAGTTGTCTGCATTAGTATTCAATTGTAATGCCTCTTTTGCACTACCATTGTCAGGTCCAGGAGAAAGCTACAGCCTAAGCAATACAGATGTGGGTGATGAATTTGTTTCAGACTGTGAGCTATTAACAAGTAGATTAGCCAGTGGGCTAGGTGGGAAGGATGATACACAAGGCGTGAAGGGAGCCTGTCACTGAGTCTCCAGAAAGAATTACGAACTGTATTTCTGAACAGATTAAAGGTGATCTGTTTTTAAAGGGGATTTTAAACTAACTCTTATACACATGAATTATTTTTACTTCTTTTTAAAAGTCTTTTCTTCATAGAAATACTTTGAACTGAGAACTCTTGTCTCAGTCACAATGAATTGCACACCCTGGGGTGTTGCTCTTCAAAAACTTGACCTTGTCACAGCTCACATTGCTGCAACACTGCAGATCATTGGAAATCTAGGGCATTGTTTGGTCTGTAAACCACAGTTACAGTTTCTGGTGTTCCTGCACAAGGTAAATTTACAAGAAACAAGGACAAAAAGTAGTGTGAGCAGAGATGACTCAAAGCACTTGTCTGCTCTCTCTTACAGAACTGGAAGTTGTACTCTTTCCTCTGCCTCAGTGTCTGCAGGCCTAATTCCAAACAAAGGCAAGGTCTTCGTGTCTTTACAGATGACAACACATAAATAAAATATGAGTTTACACATCTTACTGATTTTTTTTATAGTAACTCTATACTATTTCCACTGCAAGAATATATCCGTTTCTGCTGGCCTTCTGTGTGCTAGTTGGTATGTCCAGTTCTTCAGCAAACAGAAAATTAATCTTGTCCCATATGAAGTGGGCAGACTATTCCTAGAATTACTAGGCGAGATGGCATAAACGATCTGCTAGGAAAAGTTTACAGCTCTACTCTGCATATTGTGACAACTGTCAGCAAATGGGCTGCACTGCCCTCAACTGCTGTTGAGGCATTTCCTATTAGTGATTCAAACACAGCTAAGGGGATATGATCACCTCTCAGTAGAAAGCTAATAGCAGCTTTGTAACAGTAATAGACTATTGTTACCAAAAAACCATGTTGGAATGTCACAGACTATATAAATTCTGTCCAAGAGTCCTATGTGAGCTGCTTGTCATCTCCCAAAGTGTCTGAAAGCTTTGCAGACCCTGGGAGGTATTGTGGAAGATGTTAAAACTCACCAGCAACACTCATGACTGAATGGATATTCCCCAACTTCCATCCATAGTTGTAAAGCCTCCTATACACTACTTATTCCTTTATGGCTCTTCACAAAGGAACCTTGGGCACACCAAGCTCTGTGCAGTTTTCTAGCCTGCACAGACTGTGCACTGTGTTTACCATAGCACTATTTATTGTGGTCAGACACTGCTGACCTTATCTACTGCTGAGCTACTACCTGCAACTTCTACAGAAGAAGAAATTTATTTGGTTCAAGAAGTTGGATTCAGTTTTAACCGGACTAAGTAACAAAGTGTTTATGTACACAGTCCAAGGGCAGCTCCTGCTCTGCTTCACAGCTCCGTTTGCAATATCCAGGGTCACCTCTGGTCTGTCAAGAGTGTTTAAGTCTAGACTGAGTGTGTTTGGGAATAATGTGCACATACCTAAAAATATAATTCAGTTGCATTAGTCCTGGTAATGCTAAAAGAGGGATACAGCCACCGGATCTTTTTTCCTGGATACAGTTCTTTGAAGTTCAGGGATAAATTCCTTGCTCTATTACATTATGTGTGCATTCTATTACTTAATTCAGTGACATGAGGATTTCAGTAAAGATATTTCCTTGGGTGCTTAGGACTTGGATAAAATTTTGCAAAGTTGGGCAAAGTACTTAGGAAATCTGGGTTAAATAGTGGCTTATGCAGAACCGATGAAAGACCAAGGTATAAGCTCCACTTCTTGTTGTCTTGTTTGTGTATAAAATGAGTAGCTTTTATTAAATACTCTTCCACATGTTCAAATGTTCATATAAACATGAGAGGTATGCAGAAGTCTTACAACAGTAAAATTTACACAGAGTAAATAAATCACTCTCATGTAAGAAAGTTTTAACTATGCCAAACATTTCAAGAATGGGAGCTCAGAGAAAAAGGTGCTGCCAAGACATAAGTAGTAGTACCACATCATCTCTATCTGAAATCTAACAGCTATAGATGAGAATTTGAGAGAATGGATTCTCAGCCATGCATATTACTGGAGCTGAGAATCCATTGGAGAGTCAAAAAAATTAGTTTAGAATACCTAGGGCTGCCAGAAAAGAACTAACAGTGTTGAATACCTTGGGGTGTTGCAATTCAGCTGCAATTCACAGATGTATCCAAGACCATTGGCTAAAACCCATAATATGACTGGACTGTGAGACTAATTCTAAGACCACTTCTTGATACCTCTGAATCTGATATGTAATTACTCTGTTGATGTCAAATGAGTAAAATAAAGGCACATAGAGACAGTGCTCTCAAATATTTCAAAAAGAGGCAGTACAGACTAAGCCTAAAAATATGACTTAACAACTTCAGGCACTACTAAAGAAGGAAAAATTGTTTATTTTTAAAAAGTCTCAGTTCCTTCTTTTCTAAAATAAGACTTATCCCATGCCAACCTCAGAAGAGAGTACTACATATTAGCTAATATTGAAACCATCCTTTGAAAAATACAGTGATGAATGAACTTGCAAAGCGTACCAATAGATATAAGCAATACCACTACTTGCAGAGAAAACAGATAATCCACAATCACAGAGATCAATCCACCAGCAGATAAATTGATATTATTACTGCTAAACAATACTTCCAGTTTTATAATAACTGTAAATTTTGGCAGCAAAAAGATAGGACTATTTACTATTCAGAATCTCAAATCATTATGTTGTATCTGTATTTCTTACAGATTACAATGGGAGTTTTGTGAACTGATCAGTCTAGTAAATCCAAATACTTACGAATGTCATTTTGCCAGTATGTGAATCTTGCAGCCTGTGAAATCCCACCCTAATGAGATTTTCATATGTAGGGGAATGAATGCATCTAAATTCTGACCCAGCACTATTTCATGTCCAAAAGGAGCTTGCTCTATATCAGGTTACAACAAAAGTAACAGGAAGAATTCACTGCCACATTATTGGGGTGAAAAGAACACCCACAGTCTCCTACCATGGGTGGGAATTCCTAAGTGGGGTTTCTTAAACCTTCCTCTGAAAGTCAGGACTTGCCACAGTCTAATTGAACTTGGAGGGGTTAGTGGTCTGAGCTATGACAACTGCTACCTTCCTGTGGAAAGCCTGTGTAAGTGTTTGTGCTCCTAGGAAAATGTACAGAGGAAGTACTTTCTATTTCTTATCTCAAATGGAGGTATTTTTCTCTGCTTTTGGAATACTAATAAATCTGAACTCGCTGTGGCTGTAGGATGCTAGCTGGGAAAGACAAAAGAGAAACAGCTTGGAGATTTTCATGAAGCTCTGGAGCATTCCATACATATGGAAACATTTGCAGTAGCACTTGGAATAGCACCAAATTGCATCTTCTCACCTTAGAATCCATCTTCTGGCCATGGCACCTGCGAGAGAATACATTTCTAAGGTGTCAGCTGCCATCTGTTTAATTTTGCAGGCCAGGGGTGCAGTGACACCTTATTTCCCATGTATTGACCTGCTTGAAATTCAGTCTACAGAGCAGAAGGTGAAAGTAGAAATAAACAGTAAGTAGAAAGAAACAAAATTCCTTTGATTTTAGGAGAAGTAGGAGAGCCACACATTGGATATGGAGCAAAGAAGCACACTTCTCCATTCTGTAGTTTTTATCAGCTGCATGGTTAATTCCCTGGGATGCTCCTGCAGTGTCTGTACCTTCAAATGTCTCAAAGTAAGGCATAACTTAAGAATATTTAACAGTTTATAGCAGGCTCAAAGCTCATTGGAGGCAATTATCACCACTTTTAATATAACTCAGTTTATGTTTGCATGCACTTCAAAGTTGTTTTGCTATCAGTAAAAATCAGTAAAAATTATTTTATCATAATGGCTACTCCTCTCCTTAAGTCTTGTTTTTGGTCTCAGCTTGTGCCAGAGTAGAGTCTTTCCTAAATGGCTCTTTACAAATGAATATCATCATTGTTGTCTTATTTTCCTTTTTTCCCCCCAACTTTTATTTGCGTTTATTTTTTTTCTTGTCTTTTTTGCTTTATCTTTTTCTTTTTTCCCAATATATATTAGCAGCTTTAGATGTTATCACAGAATGGCCGAGCCTGGGACACTATGGACAGGTGCTGGGCGAGATTCTTTACATAGCTCTTCTGGGACAAGGCACCTCAAGCCTTGGCCTCTGGCAGCTGTTGTTCTTCTAGTCCTGCATTTACTAAGGATTTATCTCTCTGCTCTCTGCATGTCCACACTCTCTCTTGTTCTGCTCCTGGACCTCCCAAGTTCTTGCCTTTATGTACCTCCTGCAGTTTCAGCCCTGGACTGGCAACACCCTGATCAGAATCTAAGTTATACAGATTCAGCCTATTGGGCTGTTTGTGCGTCAGGTGGACTTTGTTTTTTGTTTGTTTGTATGTTGGGTTTGGTGGGGTTCTTTTTTAGGTGGGTTTGGGTGCTTTTTGGGGACGTAAGGATGTTTTTTTAGATTTATTTGTGTTTTTTTTTGTTTTTGGGGGTTTTTTTTAATGTTTTCCTAATGTTCTCTTAGAGACACGAGTCTGAGTTGCAACTCCACTCCTTCCTATTTAGTGGGCGGAGAGAGCAGAATGGCAGCAGCCAGGATGCAATGTTTCCACTTCCTCCTTCTCCATGGTGTAGCCTGCTGCATGGCTCCGTATGATCTGCTGGATTTCAGTGCAAAGGACATGGTCCTCTACTCACACAGCATTTCTGTGTTCATCTGCTTGCACCCACCAGAGGCTTTGTGAAAAAAGGACATGTCTCTGACAACTACAAATCAGCATATCTGCTTTGGATTTTTGCATCTGTGATATTATTGTTTCTTAAAAATATATTCATGTTCTTTTTGCACTCACTTTTTTGTTGTTGTTGTTTTTAAGGTTAATGGCATTTGTTTGCTAGTGTGGAATAGAACTTAAATTTTCCTACAGCCTAGCCACAAATGCACAAATTCAATGACCTTATTATCCGTTGTGTAACCCTGATCAATGTCAGACATAATAATCTCTTTCCTATTCCATGTAAAACAGACCTCATGCAATGACATCTGCTCTTTCATTGGCAGGTTAATTTCCTATCATAACATGTGGCAATTCATATTTATATCTCATCTTGGCATTGTACATTGGACATGCAATCAAAGGGGTCCCCAGAGTACTGGAGCCCTTTCTTTAGCCACTTGAAGGGCACTTGCTCTTCGGGTTTGAGCCTCACAAATCCACAAACTATGATTCTCTTTGTACTTCAGCAATTTAACTAACACTCCTGTATTTTGTAATGAGACAGTTAAAAGGAGAACTAGACTTCAGTGTCCAGTGCTGAAGGTTACTATGTTTGCTCCAGGACTGTCTCAGCTGCAAGATCTGGAAAGCAGCTGTGCCACAGTGATACACTTCATAACCATTGAGGACCACAATTAGTCCTCAGAAACTCACTGCCTGTACAGAACTTTCCTGACAACACCCAATGTAGCAAATGGCCTTCCCTGCTCAAACTCACATTTGGAAATACACTTAGTGATATTATTTCAAACTCTTCCTGAAAGTTATAGGAGCACTGGTTTCCTACAGCAGCAGAAGGAAGTTGACATCCCAAGGGGTTTCTGTTGTGGACACATGGACTGTATGTACTCAGATATGTGTGTGCACGTGCAATTTCTTAAAATGTGCCTCAGTTTTGACCAATGTTTTTCCTCTCCTTTACCATTAATTTGAAATAAAAATATAGAAAGCATATTTCCTATGTTCACTGTCATTTCACAGACAAAATAAAATCTCCTTTCATGAAATCTCTCAGCTACTCAAAGCAGTCCTGTCAGTAGAATGCCTAAATTACGTTCCCAAAATAAATTTTCTCCATCTCAGTCCTGTGTTCAGAATCTGTTTTCTTTACCTCATTTTCAGATCTAATTTTCCCAGGGTTTCTATTGCATTATATTCTCTCTGCCTTTACTCCCAGTCTCCAAGAGAAATGCAAACCTAATTAAAGACACATGGCATTTTTAGCCTATATTAGTTAGAGACATTTTGATTGAAAATAGGCTTGCGTGAAGCCATGGGAAGTTGTTTCCAGGGTTCTTTTTTAGGAGAGAGATGCCACAAGCTTACTCCCAACTTACATAAAGGAGATGCAAGGAAAATATTTCACAGAGTGCCATAAATACTGCTACCAGTACAGGCTGGGGGCTGATCTGCTGGAAAATAACTCTGCAGTGAAGGCTCTCAGGGGTCATGGTGGACAAGCTGTTCATGAGCCAGCAGTGTGCCCTTGTGGACAAGAAAGCCAAGAGTATCACAGGGAACCTTGGGAAGAGCATTGCCAGCAGGCTGAGGGAGGTGATCCTTCCCCTCTACTCAGTTTTAGTGAGGGGCATCTGAAGCATTGTGTCCTGTTCTGGGCTCCCCAGGACACAAGAGACATGGAGCTCCTGGAGCAGGCCCAGCAGAGGGGGACAAAGATGATTAAGGGACTGGATCATCTTGCTCATGAGGAAAGGCTGAGGGAGCTGGGCTTGATCAGGCCCAAGAAGAGACCACTGAGAGGGGAACGCATCCATGTCTTTAAGTATCTGAAGGGAGAGTGTTGAAGGATGGATCCAGGCTCTGCTCAGTAGTGCCAGGAAACAGGAGAAGCAACAGGTGGAAATTGATGCACAGGAAGTTCCACCTGAATATGAGGAAGAACAGAACAGATACACCAAAGAGGCTGTGGAGTCTCCCTCACTGGAGATATTCAAAAACCATGTGGATGCAATCCTGTGCAATGAGCTCTATGAAGACCCGGCCTGAGCAGAGAGGTTAAACTAGATGACCTCACTTGTGATCCCTTCCCAACCTTACCCATTTTGTGATAAGCATATCATTCAGGTGCATGAGAGTACATGCATTAATATAGGTATTTATATACATATATTTAATAGATAATGTGCATATATTTAATATATGTACAATTCTTTTCATACAGCTCATGTTTTGTGTGATAAAAGCATGCATGACATTTAAAAGTTTGTTTAGCAAGCAGTCCCTGCCACATGACTAGATGCAAGCCCACTCCATGACCTGATCCACAGCAGTGCTTCTCAGATCACTGTGTCCATGGCTGTCCATAGTGTCAGGATATGATGACACAGAATGCGTTGGTTTTCCTCACATTATCACTAATTATCAAATGGGAACAGTACTGTGTTTCACAATATATCTCTTTGTTGCAACAGAGATCAGTCAATTCTAGGAGAGGAAAAGCTCAGTCACAGAAAAGAGGATGTAACAGGAACAGCAGATAACAAGTCACTCTCATATCACACATTATCACCCTGAAGTTTCTTATTACCTTGACACAAATTTTTGGTCCTTCTTTCATGAATAAAGGTGCTAGAATAGAACCATTTCACAAGAACATGAAGATGCCCAGTCAGGCCATGTGTGTCATTGAACACAGTATTCCAACTCTGACGGTGGTCAACAGTAAATGTCTATGAAATAATACAAAAGGGGGGAAAGAATACAATAACAATTCCCAAGTACATATACTCAGCTGAAAAATCTAAAGCTGGGGGTTGGAACTAGAAATAGTGTGTCTATGTATTTAATAGATCTGATGGGTCTATTTGTCAATGTGTACAAATGGCTTTTGAATTTTTTTCCATATAAGCTTTTGGAATCAGTAACTTTTTTGATGATGATATAGTGAAAATATATCTCTACTGAAGTTATAAGCACTTAACATTCAGAACCTCTCATTTTGTAATTTACATCTATATGTAGCACCTTTTTTTTTTTTTTTT
>VXBI01010007.1:586311-674264 GCA_013397375.1 Toxostoma redivivum
TTTTTTTTTTAATTCTTCAACTAAAGTCTAAACCGTTATAGCATGTACTGGGGAGAAGGAATATTTTAAATTGCAAATTAATTTTTGGATTCCATGATCATGTACAGGAATAGAGGCTGAAAAGCAGAACCAAATCAGGTATTAGGGTTTAAGCCTTTTGAGGATAAAATACATCTGCCAAACAGCAGCCACACCAATATCTTCTTAAAGAATAATGTCCAAAATCTCTTCAGTTAGGCAAAAACAACTCTATCCCTTTATCCAAGTTGCTACATTTCCTATTTTGAACAGCTCTGAAAGATATGGGTGTCATTTAGTAGCACTCCTGCTAAATCTTTCACTGATGGCACAGTAACAGAATTACTATGACTCAACTTTAACATACAATCCTAATTTGAGAGACTTGTGACTTGAAATTTAGGAGTCCTTTCCACTACAACTTGCATTTTCATCAACATGAAAACTGTTGATGATTTTACCTAATGACATATAAATAATATACTCTTATATAGACCATTGTATAACCTTAAAGAAACTCAAATTCAATTGCTGCTTAGACAGCAGAGTCAGTTCAAGAAGTTTGAAACACATTGCAATCAATTCTCATTTGCTGACACAACACAGGATATTTCCTCTAAGGAGTTTAAAAAGAAAAATTGAATCTATTTCTCCCACTTTCACCTTGACAGAATCCCAGAACAACAAGCACCCTGTCTCTTTCAGACAAGAATGGCTATTCTTGCCTGAGCTATTCTAGAAATCTCATAGCTCTTTCACAATCAGTGGGAAAAACAGCCTACAAATTTTCCTTCATAAGAAGCCCACATCCATAAGAGGAAGGTTTTTCTAAACTTGTAAGACTTTGATTTAATTTTCCTTGATTGTTTCTAAAAGCCAGATTTAGCCTCATGCTAACAAAAGGTCCTAAGCCTTGTCTATAATACATATGTCTATATACCATAGAACAAGGGTACCACTTGCAGAGAATTCTGTAAACAATGGCCCTGTTTACTACAAATGTGAAACCACATTGCATTCCCCTGCTCTGTCAGTTGCCCTTGCTGCTTTGGCTCTGTATTCTTTTAGCCTGTAGGTCACTGCTTCTCTGTGTGCCTGGCTGACATGCAGCTAGTGCTGCTCATAGAAATCAGAAGCCTCAAAAATCTGCAACAGCTAAATACAAGTGAATCTACCAGCAAAGAAAATCTGTTGAGCCTTCACATTTTTGAGTGATATGTATATTAAAAGCTCTTCTCAAGACTTTGAATCAGACTTTGCAGAATGTGGGGTCTAAATATTAGTGAATTTATTTCTATTGAGAGAAAATGTTCTGGCAGAATTTCAACCAGACCTGGCACTGAGCCCCACTAATTTCCTCACAAATGTTTTTCTTATGGGTTTTCCTGATTAAACTGTAATCCTAACAGATTGATAGTGGCAGAGTTTAGATACATATTTGGATCTGGAGTAAGTGCACTATTACATACTTTAAAATAGAATTGAAAAAAAGAGCTGCACTTCTGCTGCTCAGGCCCTAGACAGTTAACATAAACCATCCTTCTTTCTGCAAACACAGTATTTGTATTTCATTCCATCACTTTTAGTAAAACATGACAGCAGTTACCTTTCTGAACAAATTCCAAAAAGCTCATCTACTTTCAACTATTTTGTCCCTTGCTGTGCTGAGGATGTCTTCCCAGGCTACTACGGCTGCTTCTCTTCACCCATATTTGGAAGTTGGCCTTCAGCATGGAGATCCCTTGTGGGTTTCTGTTTAAATTCCAGAGTCACTGTTGCACATTACCATTTCCTTCAGCTGATGTAAATCAAATACAGTATGAGTGAAAAACTTGAGTCTAGGTTTGGCTAACTGCTTTGCAAGGGGAACTGTGATGAAGGCAGAAAGTTTGTCTCAGGAGGCAATGTTTCACAAGCACAGCATGCTTTGCACAGTGGGATACTGCTGAGGCTATTGCCCCTTTTTCAGCACAGTTTGCATACACTTTATCACTGAGTTGGCAGTGTGGATACAGTATGCAACAGTGGAGAACTCACATGGAAAATATTGTTGCCTGGCATCAGAGACATTTTTCTATACATAGAGCCCAAAACCAAAGCAGGAATTTAATTTCACTACTGGCATTTTAGGGCATTTGCAGCTAACTTAATAGCCCATAATTTTTGCTTCTCATCCTCTAGCACCTTCAAGACAGAACCCAAAACCTTCAAGACAGAACCCAAACAGTTCCTAATTTCAAAAAATGTTAAAATCTTTATTAATCAACTGTTACCTTTTTTAAATACACTGAATACACAATATTGTATTGTACATGATGCCTTAAATAGAAATTATTTTGAAACATTTTAACAGAACTAACAGTGTATAGCCAAGCTCCTTTAGGACAGGATTTATGAAACTCTCATTCCTCTCTCTGAATACTGACACGGCAACGTCACCTGTGGAATGGGGCAAAATGCCACTAACACCTAGAGGAAGGCAAGGCAAAGCAAAAGACATCTTCCCTACAGATAAAAGATTGACAGTGTGATTGTTAATAGCTAGGAATCTATAGAGGAGACTACGAGAAAGATCATCGTGTTTTTGGTATACTGAAGAGATTCTAAAGCAAAATTTATGGACATAACATGCCACGAGAACAGAGTTTCCAGGCCCAGTAATGCAGCATGAAACAATGTAATTTTCCCCTTTGCAGAGGGACAAAACCCTCACTACAATCCTAATGATCTTTAAAATCATGACTGCCAGTGTTGAATACACAGTCCTTTCTGTAATGCCACTGCATTTTATGTGGAACAGAGAAAAAAGTTCACAAAGCAATCTTACAATGAGTCCTACTGAATTTTCCCCAAGTACAAGGTCCAATTATATAAAAATAACTGCAAGTTCAGGATCTGGGGGCAGGAAGAAGGAAGTATTTTTGCATTAGGTTAATTGTCTTTCTTTATTGTAATTACTTGAAGCTCCTCTGAGACACTTTTAGAAGCGTCTTAGTTTTAGTCAAGACGTATTACTGAACACACAGATAAGAAACTCAAAAAAGTATATTTATTCTGTGGATTTATATCACCACTGTATATGCAGGGAGTTTATAAACTGATACAGAAATTAAGTGCTATCTACTATTTTTCTCTTTGAAGTCAAATTTGGCCATTTAGTACTTGCTGATGTCAATAAATTCCTACATCTACTAATATATGGCTACAGATCTTTAACTCGCACGCTAAATCAGATAATTATATAAGCCATAAAGAATCTATGAAAATGTTAAAGATCTCTACAATTATGCAGTTAAAAACCAATCACATACAGGCATATAGAGAAAGAGTTCATTATTACTCCATACAGTACATCTTAATTTCAGCCAGTGGCTTCTTAAGAAGTGTCTATGTGTAGAAATGACCATAAATATTAGCCAAAATCCCTATTTGCAAAATGAATGTTTAGACTATTACAATGGTCACCTACTGCAAATAAAGCACTTGGATTGTTTACCAGGTAATCAGTTGTATTGACAAGCTCTGAGCCAGTACACAAGTCCTGAAAATCACCTGTTGCTTGATGAAACACCAAAGTCTACTGTAAGTTAATAGTAATGCTAGCACAAGAGTAGAAAGACTTTCTGTTTGCATTGACTGCAAATAAACGGTATAATTTTAACTGCACATACACTATGATACATGCTTGCATGTACATGATAATATATTTTCACCTGCAATTTTTTAGAAGTAGAAAAATGTTTTTCTAAACCTCATTCCTAGTTAGCCATTTCTAGAATAAATACACAAAAATATGTATTTATTATGGTTACCTTTCTTTTCTACATGTTTCACATTCTTAAAAACATTCCTTGAATTTTTTTGTTACAATTGTTGTGATACTTGACCCACAATAAACCCCTTCAGAATGCAGTGTAGTTAAAAATAAAGTTTTGGGTTCAATGCAGTTGACAGAGTAACTAAGAAGATGAAAAAAATGAACTACATTTGCACTCTTGGTTTCCCAGCAGAACTTCTAGCAAGAAACCCCTCGCAGGAGACAGGGAATGGGAGCAGCCTTCTCTGCTGACCTAAGCCCCACTATGTCTGCACAGCAACAGAACACAGCTATAGAAGGGCAGCTGGGAACGATGGAACAAAGTTTGTATTTAGGAGCTGGATGACAACTGTGATGTAAATTTTCCAGTTGTAATAGGCTGCTCCCATCTAGCTCATATAGTGACTGATGATGAGTCAGTGTATAGAAATTCTGAAGTGTTGGTGTCATTGCAGTTCCTAGAACACAGCCAGACAAGACGCAGAACTAACAGAACCTAACTTGGCTTCATGGTAAAAGTCATCTAAATAATGGCAAGGCACATTGACAGGCCATTGTGGTGAAGTTACACAAGTTAAATTGTCAAACCCCTTAGTAATCTGCTTTCTTTCTCCAAGGTTGTCATTTATTAGGCATGAAATTTATTCCTGCTGTGCCAGTCACCTACACATTAGAGCTATTAGTATAGTAATACCATTCTACAACAAACTCATGACAAATTAAAAATTTAAGATGGACATTACCACAGGAAGAAAAAAACCCCAACAACCTTTTTTCTTAAAATTCAATCATCCGTTGCTTACTCCTTGGATTACCCAAAGTTAATGCTTGAGAAGAGGGAAATGCGGAACATCCACTGATCAACAGTAGCCTCCAATTCTTCAGGAGCTGATAACAGAATTCCCAGCTTCTGATAATTATTAAATTTCAGAATATTATTAAATTTTAACATATGCTTAAATCTTCACAGGATCTTCATTTATACAATCCAGTTTATGCAATATATGAATATAGCACTTCTGCAAATTTCCTCAGGTAGCTAATTAGTTTTTACTCAGAAAAGTTAGAAGTTGGTGTAGTAAAGGAACAAGATTAGATGATTCAAGGGAAAAGTGATTAATCATAGCCAAGTGTATTTGCCTAGAAAGCATAATTGTTCTCTGCTGTGGTACCTAATACTGAAAATAACTACTGTAAAATGGAAGCTAGTGCTCCAAGCTAATCAGACATATTCACTTCAATAAAGTATTAATACTAGCAAAATACATTATAATTGCAGTCAACTGCATGTTCATGAAGCACTTTGCAAATAGGTCAATTCCACTGCTCCCACTATGTGCAGCTGCAATGCCAGGTACCCTGAGCATGGGATATAGAACTCTCCAAAAGACACTGTGGCAGAGGCAGCATTGCAGCTACATTTCTTGCAAGCACACAGTGTCCTCCCTTTTTCCATCTAAGCCTATTGCTTCTGTATTCATGCATCTCACCTCAGTGGAAGAGAGAATTTCTTTGCTTTGTTAAAAGACTTGTGAAAAAAAAGAATTTTTTTGATCATTTGGGTCAGAGAGTCATTACACCCCTAAAGACAACAGAGATTTCTGTAAGCAGAGGAGTCTGCTGGCATCAGGTTCTCTACAGAAATGGGTTTAACTGGACTCACCTGAGTTCGTATCAAACACTAAAAGACATGGAAAGAATGCCTTAAAAGCTAATCCTTTCATTCTAACTGCATCAACTCATTTGAGATACTGGTCACCACTGTCACCCTAATAATAGATACTACTTCTTAATAATGCTAACAATTTGAGTGTGTGGAAAAGAAATGAGATTTTGCATCCCTTTGTTTGATATGCAATCCCATATTGGAAGAGGACAAAAGAAATCACACATTTCCATCCTGGGCTTTATAAACAGAAAACATCAAATCTATCATTACTTCCTAACCATGTACTAAGACCCAATGAATTAGTGATTAGCATAGAACCTGGGGAAGCAACATCACAGCAAGAAACTGAACTTTTTGAAAGAAGTACCTGCCTCAAAGCTGTTACTCATATGACATCAATGTGACAGCTGTGAACACTGCAAAGGAAAGAGAAAGCTCCATAAATTTAGTACTTTAAAAGAAAAAAAATCCCAACAACCAGAAAAGCAGTGTTACATATATTGCTGTTAATTGCATGGAATTTTGCTGGATGTGGCTTCAAAAATTAGGCAGCCATACCAACAGCATGGAGAAAATTTCAGTGATGGGCCCGCAGTACAGTCACATAATGCAAAAAAATAAAACTTAAATTTTCTATGGGCAAAAATCACACCAATGTAAGCGAAATAGTGATGCAAATTCTTAATACCAACACATTCCAAATACAAGCACAGATTTTGGTCCTGTAGGCTGGAAAAGTTTCAGGAGGCACCAAAAATTTCTACCAGTTCTGTATTCTAATTTGCCTGTAGTAACTGATGAGCCTTTTATAATGATCAGATAACACTTTTTTCCTGAAAGTCTTGTGCATAAACATGTGTGTATTTCAGCCATAAGTCAGTACACACAATCCTAAATCTAAAGCAATTATTTTTAATCAAAAAGCTTCGCTAATGCGCAAGTCCCACAAATGGCTAAATACGTGGGGTTTATTAAGTTTGCATACTTCCATAAAATAGAATTTAGCAATTATTAGACATGGACTAAATGCTTTTTTGGAATTCCCAGATCCTGTACACTGCTGTCCAGAAGGATTTTTATCTATTCTCATTATTACTGATCCACATTATGTGAAAGAGGTACTGCTAGGCATGGATATGCTAAAAATGGTACCCGCTATACAGCCAATAGCAAATAACATAAACTACTCCTACAATGCACAATTCAAGTAACTTAAGACACTCATTACTGCTGAAAGACTAATACTGTAATTATGTTTTGCATGCCAATAGCACAATTTGATTATCTGTTAATGAGCTTACTGGTTTACCTCTTTCCAAACCAAGTGGGAGTCTACAACATGGAAGTTACCATTTATTGAATCTGCCACTGGAAATTCAATAAATACACACAGAGAAATATAATATCCATCACACTAAATGAGAACAGTAAAAAAATAAAACTTCTGAGCAAAAGGTGTTGCTAAGATTTCTTAACCTTGCACAAAATCTGTTTTTCATAGATTTTTAGGCCTACAATTTGTAACTGTCCCTGTAGCTCCAGCCATGACAATGCTGGTGCAAGTTACAGAGATCCTTGTGCTCACACGAGCCTTATTGACTTAATTGCTCTTTCTATATGTCCCTGTGTCTGCTGGTAAGAGTGGCTGTGTTTAAACACTGCAGAGAAAACACATTGTTTGCTCTGGAACACTTCAGAGTGCAACCTAGTCTGACAGGGACATTGATTTATAGCTTAAAATAGCAGCACAAGGATAAAAGCACCTACAACCCAGCAATAACTTTCCAAATCTGAACCTGTGTGGTTTATCAAAGAAAGTAAGAAGTGTAGAGCGTAACTCCTTACTCACGTTTTGTTTTATTACCACGAGTATTGCCAGTGGCACAGGATACGGTACCCGGGGCTCGCCTGAGGGCGGACAGCGCTCGTACCCCGAGCTGTGCTAGGACTGGCGGCCACGCTCCCGGCACCGGCAAAGTGGGGATTTATGTTCCTCCCTGACTACGGTCTGTACTTCTTCTCCCGACACCACGCTGCTCACCTAAGTGTATCTAAACAAGCTCCCACTGTTACCACCAGTCACAGCGGTAAAACCCAAGCCGAGGTTCACTCTCCCTGTACGTGCCGCCCCTCAGGCCGCCACCGCCTCAGCGTTGTCCCACCGTATCCCCTCAGCCCCTGAGGAGAGCGGGCCGGCAGGCACAGCCCGGCCCACCTGAAGGGGACCGCAGGCGGGAAGCGACGCCTGCAGCTTCTCGCCACTTTCCCTCAGCGTGGGCGGAAGCGTGTGGGGCCGCGCCCAGGGCGGGCCGCGCAGAGCCGGCTGCGGGGAGAACGCATTCCCTGCACGAAGCGGCGTTCCCCAAGCAGCGCCCGAGGACAGCGGGTCCAGCCAGGAGCGCCACCTCCCCTCGGCCGTCCCCGTCCCAGCGGTGCCCAGCCCCACATGCCCGGCCAGGCGGTCACGCTCCGCCTCAGCCCAACAGAGCGAACTTGCGGCGGCGGCGGGCGTGGCGCAGGAATCCCACCGCCCTCGCCCCCCGCTATCCCGGCACGCCGGCATTAATCGTCTCCTTATATGGACACCAGAATGTCTGACGTCATCTCGGCTCTGGGAAACCAGCGCCCGCGCAACCAAGCTTGGTTGGGAAGGCGGGTGGTGCGGGAAGGGCGGGGGGTGGAGGGGGAAGGAGGCTCTGGAATGTTGATGGACGCGGCGTTGCGCCACTGGGAGCGGCGGTCCTGGCTCGGCCATTGGGAGAGGCGGCCGGGGGCGGGAGCCGCGGGAGGGGCGAGCTGTGGCGGTTGAAAAGCCGCCGCCTGGCTGGGGACCGGCGCCAGTGCGGGGTGGGCGCTGCCAGTGGGTGGCCGGAGGGCAGCGAGTTCGAGTCCCGCCTCCGCGAGCCTGAGCCGGCAGCCCGTCTCCGTGTGCCGCGCTCCGCTCCGCGGCGAGGGGAGCTCGGAGTGGTCGTTTGATTTCCTATTCTTGCTCCTGTTCGTCTTTGTGCGGAGGCCGCGGCTTTCTCTGTGGGGCGCCAGCCCGCAGGGACAGAGTTTGTCAGGAGTTTGTGCTGAGTTCGGGCTCCGGCCCCCCGCCCCGCCGCCGCCATGCCCGTCTTCCACACGCGCACCATCGAGAGCATCTTGGAGCCGGTGGCCCAGCAGATCTCCCACCTGGTCATCATGCACGAGGAGGGGGAGGTGGACGGAAAGGCCATTCCGGACCTCACCGCCCCCGTGTCGGCCGTGCAGGCCGCTGTCAGCAACCTGGTGCGGGTGAGTAGCAGCGGCCGGCCCGCCTCCTCCGCGCCTTCTCCTGGGAGCGACTTTGGCCGCCGCGGCCAACTTGGGAGTCCGGCGGCGCCCGCTCCCTCCGGGCTGTGGTGGACAGGTGTCTCGGCCGCCGCCCCCGAGCACCGGCTGGGCGCAGTGCCGGGGCCCGGGAAAGGGTTAAGTTGGAAGGCTGACTGGACCTCTGCGGCTCCCGCCTGAAGCCGCCTTCGTGTGCTCCCGCTCCGGCCGGCGAAGGAGCCGGGAGAGCCGTGCTGTGGAGCAGTGAGTTGTCCTAACAGCGAGTTGCTCGCCATCTCGGAGCGAAGAAGCCTTTGCCCACCTGAGGAGCGGCATCACATTAAAGTGCAGTTCGCGTGGTAGTTGCTGCTGTTCTTACCGCCCCGAAACCCTTCACAGATGGCTCTGATACGCTGTGTGGTTCTTTGCTGCCTAGGAAACTCCTATTTTAAGTGTATGCGCTATAAAAGGCAAAATACTTACTTGGCGTGAGCCTATCCAAAGAATCCCAAACCCAACCAATAACGAAGCCCAAACCTCCCAGGCATTTGGGTTTCATTTTTAAATTGGTGAAGGCTGGCCGTTCCTTTATCAGTGCGGGAGTTGAGGCAGGACAGACCTGTGGCTTCCAGGCAAAGTCTGGAGCTGTAAATTATTCTTGTTACGTAGCCTCGAGTATGACTTACTTTTTGCTTGCGGGAAGCTAAAGGTGACGGAAATTCGGCCTGACTCTCCCGACTGCTCGAAAGTAGTTATGCATAGTTTGTCTCTTTAAGATCTGAGTACTTGCAGTATGGACACTGCAGTATGAGAAGTGCAAGTGACTAACTGTTGCAAGGCAGAAATATTTTCTTTGATACAGAAAGCACTGTGACATTGCCTACTCTTCTTCTGTATTAGGAATTATCTAGTAATACTTACCCTGCACCTTTGTTAAATTTGTTTCTAGATACTGAGTTCATTTTTGAACATTACAGGTTACTTGCTTGTTTTGAATCCTGTAAAATTGTGAAGTCATTCCTGGCAAGAAGTACTCCTTGCCAGTAAACTTTGCCTTAAAATGAATAGCTATGCAAGTTAAAATACTGTGTCACTGTTAACCAATGTTTTAGTGCTCTGAAATCATGAGGCTTGTGGGCATAAGAAGCTGTCATGATGACTAATGTACATGATGTGTTTGTAACGTTTTGGCCTGTAGTGCTTGCTACTGCTAGAATAATTTGCCACTTTGAGGTTTTGCAGTTTACTACAGTGTAACTGGGTCTCTTGGTCGCCATGACTGTAAATATTACAGACTGTCTAGAATACTTGTGCTTCTTGCAGACTATAACAGGCACTCATCTTTTTATGAAGAACAATTTTTCTGCAGCAATTCACTGATGTAGTAATAGGTGTTTTGGCTGTAAGGGTATGAAGTATGTGTGTATGAAATACTTTTCCTTGAAAGGAAGATGTTGGAGTAATGCTTTGCTTCTCTGAGCGAACCTTGTAACACTGGGTTATGTGATTGTTTTTCCTCACACCACCTTTCTCGCAAAAGAGACTTGATCTGAGAAAGTCTCATTTATTGGGGAAATGCAGAAACAGAATTAGTTTCCTTCTACAGCTTGCTAATGCTAGCTCTTCTTTCATTTTGGGCTGTTTTGGAAGCCTCTGTTTTTTTCTTCTTGCCTGCTAGTTAGATAAATGAAAGATTGTGGAGTTATTTTTTCTGTGTTTATTCATAAAGAGCAAATAGAAGTAATCTGAGGTGGTAGTTACCAGGAAGATGCCCTTATCTGTTAAAATACAGCTTTGTGTACATTAGGAAAGATGCAGAATTAAAGTTGTTTCCTATCTAGAGCTCTGTTTTCAGTGTACCACTCTGAAGTGTAAAGGTGATTTATGCAACATCAGTTTCACAGGAGCAGGAGAATTTGTGCAGACAAGTTCTCGAATTATGAGCCTTCTGGTGGCTTCCCAGGTGACAGCAAAGATGGAGTTATCAGTGCAAGCAAGAGAGAAATGTAGCTGCTGGCTCGTAGTGTTGCTTGGTGTCTGCTCAGGGTTCTTAGTGTAGTGTGAGTATCACAAAGTACATAATGAAAAGTACTGAGGGAGTTTTTTAGAGATTAATTTTTATATACAGCAGCACTACTCTCCATCTGCCCAGCCTATAGTAAGGATTATGCAGTTTGGAAAATGCAATATATAATTGATTTAACTATCATATCTGTATGTAATTGCTGGTAGTAGTGTTTGAAGTTTTGAGAGCAATTCTTATGGAAGGCCTAGAAGGTATACTGGGAGGGGGAATAAGTTAGGAAATTACTATATGGCTGTAAGGAAAGACCTATGTCCAATAACTTGAACATTCCTGAGATGGAGTTAGCACTATACAATCTTCAAGATGGAACAGAGGTTGATAGATATGAGTCTTACATTAGGACTATTAGATTAGTCAAAAGGGGGTACTCCTCCTAAATATCCTGACTAGAGACCAAACTTTAACTTTGGCATGCATTTCTGTATTTTCTATCGTTAATGGTTGTGCTGTATTTTAAGGTTTGCCTGAAGCCATCTTAAATTACATGGCTTTTTTAATGTAAAGTTTGCACACTCAAGTAGACCTTGTCAGGACCTAATTGTAAAGAAATCCTGGAGAAGAAATAGTCCAAGTCGTTGTTGAAGTTAATGAAATAACTAAATCTTTACAAATTAGTCATTCTTGTAGTAAAATACCAAAGAAAGACTTGGTATTCTGTTTGCAATAGCAACAGTTTGCTTCCACTGCTTCTTGATTATTCTGTTGGGGAATAGCTTTTGCACAATAAATCTCAAATTGTTTTGAAGTATTTTGGTGAAATTTCTTGACTGTAGGGTAAAGTCCTTGTTGGCTGTGCAAAAATATAATGTGGAGGCAAACATCAGAAGCTTTTTTACACAGATCAACTTTGACTGGAGCCAGGAATTTGAGGGAGAGGCTTCAGATACTACAAGACTGTGAATGTACTAAATTGGTCCTTCTTTTAACTGAAGATCTTAATGCTTTATTGGCTTATATTTGTAGTGGATGTGTGCCTCTTATGGGAAGGTTTGCACTTGGTATTTCTTTTAGCTAAAAGATGTGGCTGTAAGCCAACAGAAGTGGTGCTGGTGGTGGGTGATAGTCAAGGCTACCTAGTAGGTATGGAATAATTTTGAGCTTGCTAAATATCCTATTAGTTCAGAGGAGGTTGAAATGAAATTTTGAGTTTTTACTAGTCAAAAATGAGAAAATGAACCATGTAGTGTTTTTTCAGTTGTTTCAGGCTTTTTTTTCTCCCCCTAATTGTTGTGGCTTTTTTGGGTTTTTTTGGGTTTTTTTTTGTCTTTTTTTTTAAGAACTCATTGGACTATTAACCTATTTAAAGACAGGGATTTTTATCAAGGATGGCTGATGACGATGCGGAAATGGTAAACCAATCACACACATTATATGTATGGTTTTATTTCATGGAGGAGCAAAAATATTGCTACTTTGCACTAGTGAATTTATGAGCATTTATATTCAGACAATGTTATATTATTGCTAAACAGAGAGAGCAGATTCTACTCTGATGTTGTAAGCTCCATACTGCCTTGTATGGATTCTGGCATTCTGTCAGTACAGGTATAGCCACTCTGGTCACTTCTCTCTGCTGTTTCAGACAGAGCTGCCTCAGAGCAGTGTTGCTCTTGGTCTGCCAAATGCCAACAATACCATGGGTGAAGCTGCTGAGTTTAACAGATTGGATTGTAATTCTCTACATGAAAATTAAGGTAGTAGATGGGACTTGGGAAGTGCACAATTTAAAATATAGGAGCAGGCTCAGCAGCTCAAGAAAGTGTTGGTTTTTCAGAGTCTGGGCTGTTGAACCAGGTCAATGGTCTGACCTGCTTTACCTGAGACCAATTGCTTAAGACTTACCCTGTTTTCATGTCCTTCATTTTCATAGAGCTTGAGCCATCTGAGCAAAGTGATACTCCTATGAAATGCCCATAATGGAAGATTTAAGACCCTAATGGTAACAAGTGAAGTGACTGAGATCCTTCAGAACAGAGATCTGCTCTGAAAAAAGTGCTTTTCTATTTGGTGATGCAACTTCTGCCATTCCATCCTCTGTGCTGTCCTTTTATATGTGAGTCTGTTTCACAAGTGTCTATATGCATCCAATTTCTATTATATTTTTTATAGGAAAAAAATTGCTTTCCTCTCAATAAGGTGTTATTGTTGGATTAAGTGATATGGCTTTATTTACCTACTGAGGTTTGGAGGCTTATGAAACGTTACTGACACCTCTCTGTATCTCAGTTACTGTGACTAGCTAGGTCAGGCATGACTAGACCAGGCTAATCATCAGGAAGGGTCTGTTAGATTATAAATCTCCTGTCTCATAGTCAGGGTTTATCAGATGTTTCCTTTAAGTAGGTCTGGGCCAAGTACTATTTTAAAATGTAAATAAATCCAGTCTAGAGTAAGCTTGACTGGAGACGGTACTTGATGGGAACAAGACCCTGTAGTACTGGGTCAAAGTCATGTGTGTCAAAGGTTTTGTAACTTCCTAAAGTTGTGAGGTCAGTCTCTTTAAACTACCACCAGTTGAAGCCCGCTCCATCTAGGCACAACTAAAACTACCCAGATAACTCTTAAAGCAGAAGGAGCATGATACCAATACTTTGGCAGAGACAAAAAGTTAAAACCCAACAGAACAAGTTAACAATGAGAGGGTTGTATTTAGGACAGCTGCTATAGCTGCTTCTTCCATCTTAGCAGAGGAAGAAGCAGCAATCACTAGAAGCCACTGCATGTTCTGTCTGCATATCCATGGGCCTCTGACAAGTGAGAAGTTGCCTGAGGTTGCAGGGCCATTTGGAAAGGGCTATCCGTCTTCCCTGGACAGGCTGTAAATTGCCTACTGACACCTGCAAACCACCAGCTTGAAAATCACCTGTTTAAATGAATTTGTGAAGAATGCAGCCTTGTTTGAAATCCTTGTCATGATTCCAGCAGCAAAAGTCAAATACATGGATAAATACCTGGAATGAGGAAAAATGTTCTGACTGTTGAGGAGAGTGGATGGTAAAACAGCTTAATCATCCTAAGTTTTCTTTTGGCATTTGACTTGCTTGTAATTCAGGTTACAAAGAGAGGAGTGAGCTGTTGTGAGCAGCTCAGTGTTTCTCTTTTTAAGGGAAAAAGCTGGCTTGCAATATGTTTATATATCTTAGAAAAGAATGGAGAAGAAAGGAAAAAGATAAGTGTTTTTCTTGCAGAATTTTCTGCACAGCACAAAAGATGACTTTCAAGGGGGTTGAGGTTTTTATATTTTTCCTTGATGTTCATAACTTGTCATAGGATATGTATAGATCTGTGCCTCTCTGTTTCCAGTTTATTATATTGTTACATTTTGAAGCTAAAGAAATGGTCAAAAGAGTAGATCATCTGAATTCTACAGATTGCAAATTTAGTGACAAGTGAATGGGCTTGAAGCTCTCAAGAGAGAATGTCTTTTTACTACAGCTTTCTAGGTCTTATCTATGAGTAGTAGAAAACTGTGATCAGTGTGTTACAAATAATGAAAATTTCCTATTTTTTTTTATTAGAATATCCTTCAGTGTACAGCAATTTCTTCAGGGATCATTTGCCATATTGTGGGAACTGTGGCCATATGCTCTGAGAAAGTGGATAAACCCCATTAGGGTGTATGTATAGGAGGGGCTGGGAAAAGTGATTAATCAGACAAAGGAGCTTTGTAATAACAAAAGCACATCATAAACTTTTCTTGCTTTTATCTGTTAGGAATCATCTTTACATACGTGATTAATTAGTTTCTGATTTGAATGAAATAATCTTTGTTCTGTTATTGTGTTTGGATACTTAATTTATTCCAGTCTCCTCCATCAACTTTAAAAGGAATATTTTGTTTTCTCTTCCTTTAAATGTACATAGAGATGGTGAATGTCTCCTCATATGCAGCTTGCTTTTTTGTACATAAAAACTGAGACTATTATTGTGGAATTGATAGTCTTTAAATGGCAGTTGAATAAAAAGTTCCGTATGCCAAGAATCTGGTGAATGCCGCTCCTGCTTTGAAAAACTTATTAAATGCTTTTTTCTGCATAAGTCAATTACACCAGTGTGGGAGGAGTTAAACCTGTGTCAAGGACCAGTGTTTTTACAAATTTATTCTTCCTGATGTCCTGTAGCTTTAGGGAGTGATGTAGTTCTGCTTTGTACTTTGAAACAAGAAGCTATTTATCTCCACGTAGTGATATTGGACTGTTGATATTTTAAATTTTATCTACTACATTAATTGTAATGTTTAGTTGTATAATTTCTTCCTTAATTTTTATCACAAGAGGAGACAATTTACTCTAAACTCTGTCCTATAATTGGAGTCAAGAGTAACAACTGTGTTGAGCCATGGAAATAGCCCAGGTGAATGAATATTGCAGATACCTTCATTTCAGTAGGTACTTTGTGGATGCAAGATGACTTGATGCATGGGGAGATGAAATGATCAAATGAAGGCTGGATCTTCTTTTCAGTTACACGTATTTTGCCAATAAGTATCTCTTCCAAACACAAGTCTAGTGTCCCAGCAGCTCAAAACTGAACTGGGAGGTGGGGGGAATGGGGGCATGACCCCATGTGCATTGGAACTAGATCTAGTTTGTCCTTTGAGTAAATCAGGCCCTAGTTCATCTGTGAGGATATGAAAGACTGACTGCAGAACCAATAGAGGAGGCAGACCTTTCCTTTGCTTACTTTGCCTAATAATTAAAGTGTACTATGACTAGTACTTGCCCATATCCTGAGATTAGAACCAAAGATTTGTGTCAAAATATATTGAATAACTGACTTTGTAACATATCTCTTATTCAGAAGGCAATATTGTTCTGATGCTTCAGGAGAGCTATTTACAACATGAATAATGAACAATGGATAACAATAGCAGCTAATGAAGGGGGACAAAAGCAAATAGCCAAAAACCTCTTCATTATCGAAGCCTTTCCAGAGTTTCTGAAACTGCCAGCTCGTTGACTCTTGGTGGATGATGATATCTAACCTTTTCTCTCACTGAGGAAACATGTGGTTGAACAGTTTCCCAGTTTTCTGACTTCATGGGTAGGGTAGGAAGCTGATGATTCATGTTGGGTTTCTTCAGTAGAGAATGGAGAAAAGAAACAAGCTGTTTCTGTTGGTGTTGGCCTAGGATACTAATGAAGAGACCTATTGTAATAATGTTGCATTGAATTTTACATCCATGGTTACACCCACAGAATAGCAAATGTAACTTCAGCTTCTTTCAGCAAATACAAATTTTCCTTGTGCCAAGCTCTCAGAGTGTCTTGGGGACCTGGGTTTGCTGAAGGCAGATAGTCTCAGAAAAGACAGAGATAAAGAAGTCTTTGAATATATAATTTTTTTATGGTGTGGTCAGACACCCAGAGTAGGCCCACATTGTACCTAGTCTTTATTTTGCTGCTGTGTTTACACAAGCATTTTTTGTTGTCTTTCATGCCCCTCACTAGGTTCAACTCTAGATAGACTTTGGGATGGACCCCATCCCTGTGTGCTCAGCTAATGTCTCTGTTCCTCCTAGCAGGAGCACTGTTCATTCAGGCAGGCCTTCTGCCACTTCTGTGTGTCTTCCTGCTCATCGGGATGAGCCAGCTTGGAGTAAGTGATCCTTGAAAATCAGCCAGCTTTCCAGAATTTCTCTTTCTAGAACTGTATTCTATGTGATTTCTCCAGTTAGGTCCCTGAAGAGGCTAAAGTTGGTTCTGAAGCTCAGGCTCTGATTTGTCTAGTTTTTTTCCTTTCAGGATTCTTAGTTCTACCATCTCATGGTCACTCCACCTGTCATTGGCGTTCCCAATCAATTCTTCCCTAACAGCAGAGCATCTCCTGCCTTTGGCTTCTCAGTCTGTATCTGCCAACAAAAGATAATTAGAGCTTAGTCTGTGAAAGGATAAGCACAGGCAAGCAGTTTTCATATTAAGCTAATTTATTTTTTTTTTGTGATGGCTTAAGAAGGTTTAATTTCAGCAAATATCATGCTTAATCTTTGTCCTCAGGTATATATGGTGCATAAATAAAATTATGACTAACAGAGCTGAGAAGGTTCTGCTTTGGTGAACTTTACAAGTTTTATCCTCAAATATCTTTGTGTATGCAGCTTAAAATGTTTGGGTATGTTGCAGCTGTTCTGGTCTCATTGCTCAGTGTTTAACTTGTATTTGTGGGGATAGTAAAATACAATGGTATTCAATTTGAACTTCATTTTAATAGCTGAACCGTATCATGAACTAGACACAAGCCTGCCCCCCCTTTTAAATGCTGAAAAGCCTGCAAGAAAACAGCTGTTGTCATTAATTTCATAAATTAGTATAGTCACAGAAGTGCCACAGTAGCAGTATGAGAAATGGTGGTGAGTTCTGCATCCCTGAACTCATGAGAGGCACTCTGATCACCTTAGTTAAGTCAGTGTGGTGGCAAACTAATTAATGCATGTTCTCAGCCTTTCTTTTTGAATGGGTGCATCAAAATGGGAAGCTTGTTAAAGGCTGAGACAGGAAAGTCCATATCCGCTTCCCTGCCCATTCTCATCTTTCAGCCGTTTGCCAGCTATCAGCTCTTCAGTTTCAGAAGTCTCTTTCTGTCAAGCAAGGGAACTGTTGAAAGCTGTCATCTAGAACTTATTTCAGATAAGTTGCTTCTTCTATCTTCCAAACTTCCCCTGAATTTGGAAGAGGCTGCATATTACAATTGTTTTAGATGAGGAAAACATTAATAAAACTTTCTACTGACTTCAACTAGGCTGATAGTGTGATACAGATATGTTGTGAGTTGTGAGCATTTTTGGGTGGATTTGTTTCCTGGTGGCTACAAACTTCCAGTTAGAACAAATGGACTTCCTATAAACGATACCAGACTGTTCAGAGGCAATGAATGGTTAAGGTCTTCAATGCAAGATGAGGTATTGCAATACATAATTGAGTGAAAAAATTAATGTGTTAATTGTATGCAAGGTGACATGTTCAACCTTCCTATTTCAACTCTGGAAACCTTGTAAGTTGCTAACAGACTTTCATATACTTGCTTAGGGAAGGTTTTTAATACTGAAGTGAATGATGCACTGGAAATTTCTCTAAAGAGTTACCACTATAAAAAGATTGCTGCATCAAGCACCCAGATGGAAGTTACTGGAAGTTTAACTTGTTTTGGTGTGCCTGTTTGTTTGCTATTAAAATGGTAGGGGTTTTTATAACTTTGGTCAAGATAAATCACAAAAGGTGCTTCACATTTCAACCTCTGAATGTGTATACAGGTGTCTATTTGCCCTTCAGCTAAGTCTTCAAAAGCTTCTGTTTTTACACTTGATAAGAAGTTTTCTTCTTAGTGTTCAATGGGCTCTGTTACTGCTTTTTTAAATTATTGCATAACCCTTACAGGTTTTTAGGTAAGCTAACAAATTAAACTGACTAGTGTTTGGACTACAGTAAAAATCACTTTCAGAGCCTAGCTGTCTTTGCAGCATTTGCAGCACAATAGTTCTGCTGAGTAAGGGAGATGAATAAATGGGGTTTCTCTCGAATTGCAGAGTAGTAGCAAAAAGGTCACTTTTTATTTAGCTTGCCCTGATACAATGACAAAAAATGGATTGTGAAGAGCTGGTAATTGCCAAACCAATCGTTTAACTGTAGCAAGTGAAGTGCTCTTTGAGTCTTTGCCTATAAAACATACCTATAAAATACTCCTTTTTTTTCTCAAAAAAATCAAAGCATAGTGAGTGGGAATCTCAGTAAATTTTAGGTAGGTTTTACTTAGACTTCATTTTTTCTGAGTAAAAAACCAAAACATAATAGTATTGCATTTCTTTAATTTCTCTTCAGTAAATGATGGCAGAACCTGCATTCTTTGGCTCTCCGATGAGATTCCATTGGCACTTGAGCTGTCAGGCCAGCTGAGCCCAGCCCACTGCCCATGCAGCAGGAAGACAGGAATGTATCTTTTTGTTGATCTGTTTTTTTTCCTCTCCTTTTCCCAGCTTGACATCCGTGATGACTGTAGTTCAAAGCCATGGAATAGAAAATGTTTTATCTGTCAAGCACAAGTAAATCTCATGCATAACAACTTTGCTCTGACAATTTGGAAGGGAGCTGGGGATTATAGTTGGAATATCTAGCCTGTTCTCCAGTTACTTAGTGAAATTTTGTGACCCTGAAGTGGTCGCTAACACTACAAAGCAAGGTTGTAGCAGATTTTTGCATCGTTGTCTTGCACTTTTTTTGTCCAAAACCGCAGACTTCTCTGCCAGTGGCTTTTTACTTATAAGCATCACCAAAATATTTAAAACTGACCTGGTTACTGTATGGCAATAGAGGTAATAAACTGAAGGCATTTATAGACTTGATGGATCTAGCATTTGCTTTCACAACTGAATACAATCCCTTTCTCCAGATAGATTTTCCTGTTAGCTTGCTAGATGGCCCAAACCCTTGTATTTCTGTTTAACATAGCATAATGATTATTCAGAAATGTTGTTCTCTTCTGTTCTGTTGCTATTAATTTTCGAGCACCTTCCTTAAATAGACAAAATGTTGGGAAAAAGTGTAGCTTCCTATTATAGGAGTTGATTTTAGTTGAATTTGCAGCAATACTGGTGTTTCTTATCCTAATTTCATTATTGTAGCTAGTACAGAAACTTCATCTCCAATAAATTTCACCAAGATTTAAAGACTTTTTTGTTAATGTCTGTTAAACTTGTAAGAGGATTTTAACAGTTAAAAATGGGTGGCCTTTTAATATATTTTTCCTTGTGGAGCTGATTTGTCAACCTTTTTGTTAATGTGACATTGTTGCATGTGAAATGGATGATACTGAGTTTGTAGAGTGCCTGGCATGATGGAGTTCTAAAATGCTAACAAATTGCAGTGAAGAAGAAAAAAAAAGCTGCTGATTTAAAGAAATTGAACTTTCTCATTATACTTTTTGATTAAATGTCAAATTTAAATATTTGTTTTTAAAACCAGTTTATAGAGGCTTTGCTTCTCTGCAACTTCTGAACAGTGACTAGGTTTGTTCCTTTTATATGTAAGAGGTGAACCCAGGCTTTGACCAGCTTTGCCAATCATGGGAACTTAACTAAGGAAGCAGTTTTAGCCTATGTATTTATGTGGCACTGGACTGTAACCTTCAAGTTGCTTGCTTATATTGCCTAATTTTCCCTCATGGTTTCAAAAGAGAATTGAGTATAGCTCTAACGTGAAGCTACTGCTGATAAAGCCTGTCTACCCTGTTAAGCATGTGCAGAATCCACTGCCTACAATAACAGGGCCAAACAAATCCATTGATATAAAGAATTGCTACAGATTCCAGTATTATGTGAGCTAGGCTTTCCAGTAGGGACTGCAAGGATAGGAGTTATGCTTTTGTAATGTTTTAATTGGGTGAACATAGAGAAGTAGAATGTTATGTATATTAGTGTTAGTCCAAAACACTGATTTAGAACTAGGGTGGCTTCAGCAGTGATTTGGGTGGAAATAGGTTTTAACAGCAGAATGTAAAAAGCAGACTGTAAAAATGGCGAAGAGTAAATTCTATTCTAGATGCATGGAAAATAATAATTGTCCTGAGAGAGACATTAGGTCTGTAGAATGAATTATATGATACAAATTCTCAACAGAATCAGTGACAACTAGGAATTGGATTATACTCTTATTAGTTATGTCATTCCTTAGTAAAAGACTTTGACTACACTGGCAAGGTTTGCTTCTAAGACATAATTTTTAAGCTTTTCCTACAAAAACTCCAAACCCTTAGTCTTTTTAAAGTGTATTATTTTTCAGTATGAGTCAATAAAGAAATAGCAAATGCTATTGAAATTAGTTGGTTTAAAAGCTTTTTTAAATGTGATAGTGGTTTGTTATATGAACATACAGTGAGCTTAAGATTTAAAAATTAATTTTAATAGCTGAATGAGTCTCCATCTAACTTGGAATTATTGCTGCATCAGACACCACTTTATTTGATTTTTAGTATTCTCTATCAGCTCTTTCTGCTGAGTGGCTGCTTTTTAATACTTTGCAAATTCTTTGTGGTGACTGCAAATAAGTGGGATCTTCTACATGCTGAATTCCTTGCAGAGCTGGTATAAGTGTTCTTGAGCACTGAAAGCAAAATCAAGCTGAAAAACAATCACATGATATCAAGTTTCTGACACACGTTTTCAATGGTGCTGTAAATGAGTACTGTCCCTTGGAAAACAGCCTGCCATATCTAGTTAAGTTCTCTTTAATGTAACTAGATACTGTTGTAGCTAATTAAAAGATTGCATTTAATGTGTGAGCAATGATTTACACCATCAACTTAGTGCACAGTAGAATTAGCTGTTAATCAAGTAAAGTGAGACTTATAAAAACAAATTGTCCAGTGTGCTACAGAAGGTGGATAATTGTTATAGAACACTGTGTAGCATCTATCTTGCTGGTCAAGATACACTTGCTGTGGCAGAACTTATGCCAAAAGATTTAATGCTGAGAGTTTGTTGCTTCAGTCATATATTAATGAGCATGTGAAGATATTTTCAATATATTAAAAACATAGTGAAAAATATTTCTTTATCAATCAAGGGATTCTAGATGAGTCTTTTTTTCCCCTCATGCTCTAGATATTCTGTTTTCCTGCAGGAAACTATTCCTGCCATGAACTTAGGAAAAAATATAAAAATCTATTCTCTGGAACCACTGATGCTCTAGGAGGGAGCTGATAAGGGAAGTGGTGGCACTCATTTTGTGTAAGAGGTAAAATCAGTGTTGAACAGTCTGGTATTCAGAAGTCAGCACAAGCATATAACAACTGGAAGGTCCTAAAATTCAGGGCCTAGTAACCATCCTACATTTTCAGTTGTGGCATATTAAAATGCCTCATTTAGGTAGCAATACCTGTAAAATCAAGTTGTTTTCAACAAGTAAAATGGGTTATAAGAGGTAACAATGGATTTTGTAGTTAACTAAATGGCAAAGGGAAATTAAAGCACTTACACTGAACATTTGTCTTGTGGGTGATGTAGTTAGCTACTACAGCAGTAAATTTCAGATGCAGAACAGTAGAAACTGCACTACTGTTCTACATTTGAAAGTTACTCAAGAAGTAATAGAGTCTTTGCTTTTTTCAGTTTCTTGAATATCTGTTCCAACATGTGGATAAGTGGAATACTAATTTATGTTGTGATCTGTGTAACAAATAAGTTATTTTATCCTTCTGATGAAGGAAAAAACAGACTGGGTTTGTCTGTGTGTAGCTGTAACTTGGGTTGGTTTAGAGATGCTGCAGTACAATATTTATCTGTATCAGAATCACAGATTCTTGTAGGCAGCCCTGCTGTATCTGGAACCAAATCTGCCTTCCGTTTGATATGATCTGTGCACTTCCTATGGTGACACTTCTTGCTATTGCTCTCTTGCCAACAGGGCCAAAAAGCCTCAAGATTAGTAAACTTTCTGGGTGCTTCTACTTGACTTAAGACTTGGAATGATGTGAGGACAGGATACATCTCAATTACTGGGGCAGGACAGAGATCCTCATTTATCAAAATCCTCTGCAACATGCAGATATTAGCATATTGTCAAAAATGGTGGAAATCTACCAGCAGAATCATGGTGTTTGGTTTCTTGGTTTTCAGACAAGCATCTGAATAATGAGAAAACTTAGCTCCAAAATCACATAATCTTTTAGTACAGTACTAATATGTGTATATACCTGCAGCAGGATTTATGTTAAGAGGTGCTCTGAAACTCTTGACCACAGATCTGAGTACATGGAAATGAGCTGGAAGAGCTTTTGGAGTCTGCATGCTGTTTGGTATGTGGTGTTCTCTTTAGACTTTCTTGTAAAGGTAGCTGTTTGCAGCTCTCAATTTTATTTGTAGACTACAGTTGCTGTATCCTGTTTTTCCTGGTGAGTTTTGTAAATGCCCAAGGGTCAGAGATGAGTTAGATTAATTGTTATTTGACTGAAGTAGAGTTATAATGTCCTAAAGTAATTTTAACTTAAAGTACTGGTTTGGAAAAAGAAGCTTTTCTTTTTCTAGAAGAACTCATTTCCAAATTATAATAGTTCTGTGAAAAATAGCACATAGTCTGTGTTTACTTAACTTCTGTCAAATTAATCCTGTAATTAGCAAGCCATCCAGGACTCAACTCTGTACTGGTAACAGAGTTAATAAGTACTAGCAGTATGAAGAAGTATTTTGGTATCCAAATGATGATGCTTTCTATTTTCCATATGGTTCTTGTTTCATAGCTCTGTATTTTATGTAGACAGCAGGATTTCCTTAGCCTTAAGCCAGTTAATTTTTTCTAATCATCAATGCAGACAGGTAGGTCAGTTAGCTGCTGTTTGGGACCAGATGGCTGGTGTGTTCTAATTTGCTTGCCAGATGACTTTGAAATTGTACCCTGCTATGGCTGGAATGCAGTCTCCAGGACAATGGTGAGAAAACCAGGAGTCAGGCCACAGCTTCCATGCTGGCTGAAAGGATGAGTGGGTAGGCTCTGATTCAGCAGTCTCTTCAGTGTCATGCCTGGCTTCAGGCAAGAGTCGTGAGGAGAATTTAGCTGCATGTTTCTTTGGACTTTTTTCCCCATCTCTAATTGCATTGGCCTATTCCCCTACAGAGTAGCAGAAAACTGTAAAGCTTCTTAAAGCAGTGGTAAACTCACTAATTGCAAGTGACATATCAATCCTATTTATAATTCAAAGTAAGATGAGTAGAATGATGAAGAAATTGGAAATTTGTTTTGTTAAAGGCTTCTGAGAGCCTTTTGAAGGAAAAAAGTCTGTGTTTTAAAAAAAAAAGTTGTTGCTTAAGACTCACTTTTTTAGTTGTGTTAAATGAGAAGGATGAAATTGTGAGGAGTGACCTGTAAACCCGTTCACTTGGATTTTTCTAAAAACACTTCAACATTGCTTGACTTCTGTTCAGAGTTTCTAAAAGTCCTGTCTTTCCTGGAAGCTGGTTGTATATATGACAAATTTTGAGTGACTTGTAAATTCAGATGAGACAAAGTAATTTCATTGTGTACCCCAAAGCTGTTGGACTTTCACCTGACCAAGTTTGATGCTAGGCTGCTATGCCAGGACGTACACAATCCTGTTTTGATGGATTTACCACATGGATTATGGCAGCTAAAGGTTAGGGCATGGTAAGCATTCACTCAAACACCTGTATTTCTAAATGAGCTGAGTAGATTGGAATGCCAACAACTGGATCTTCTTTACAGTGTAAGTAACAACAGTGTGGGTTGTCATCAAAATGTGACTGACAAGAACAAAGGTAAACAGCCAAGTCCTGTTGTGCTTCTCTTTCCTGCCAGAGCTTCTTCTGAAACATTTTCCATTAATTGAGTTCTGATGACCGGTTTCACAAAAGGAAAACTGAACAATTGTAAAGTATTTGCTGAGCTCTTGCCACTTCTGAAGCCACTGAGACAAACTGGTGTTTGAACCAGGGTGGGATAAAGGGCATCTGGTCTAGGCCTTCAGTGGGCAAGCCTTGTCCAAGGAGTGAACTCTGAAAGGTATAGGATTCACAACTGGATATCATGAATTTCAGTCATTATTTTCTTTATGTTGTCATGTGCAAGTAAGACCCCTCAGTATGGACCCTAAATTAAAAATTCTATCATGAAGATTTAATTCTCTCTGCCTATGTTGTATATTTTCAGTGCAGACTGAAATAAATGTCATCTGTGCCAGCTGGGAGTTAGCATAAATGTGGTGTAACTTTGGCTTGCTTCTAGCTCAACTTGATTCTTTGTTCTTAGTCATGGGAGCTAGGTCAGTTTTACTTTGTTAAAATGCAGGATGTGTGGAAAGTACTGGTAATTCCATATTGAGATGGATTCTAGATGTGGCTGTGCAATGTAGAGAGTGTTGTCGCTGCAGAATTAAAGCAAATACTTAATTTTATTTTTTCAGGACAGACATCTAAAGAAATTGGCAAAGAAGTTGCAGGGAACTTGATAGGACTGAACTGGTGAATAAGAAATTTTTGATTTGAGATTTGCTGTTCCTACTCTTGTGTCACAATCCTTCCTGAAAGCTTGCAAGACATAGAAGAATGGATGAAGCAGTGGATTTTTATCGAGTTTTCCTCTAGTAAAGTTAATTTTACAGCATACAGACCTACATGACTGTGTGGCACTTGGGTTTGTCAAGCAAAACTCATTTTGTAGCTTATTTCTTGGGGGAGACATGGGGGTAACAGCCAGGGCTGTTATGTGTTCACTGGATGATGATGAGGGAATATTTTTAGGCTTCTTGCTAAAATGACAGATGTTTTAAATTAAGCTTCTGGAACATTGCAAGAACTCATTCTTCTAAGGTCATCTTCCCTCTTAACAGGGGAAATCATATAAGCTGTGAGGAAAATGTCCCTTCCAGCATTTGGCCAATTGTCAAACTGATATTGTCAACAGAGGCATTCAGAAGAAACTTTGTTAAAAAAATAAATAAAATGACCCTTAAACAATAAACTTTGGACTCCCATCTTTAATTATTTGTGTGTTTTATTTGATGTGATACATGCAGTTTTTACTTTCAAACTGCAGAAGTAAAAAGAGCTAGATATTACTGGGTGCTTATCTGTTTAAACAAACTCTTATAGAATTACAGAAGATGAAATTATTTCTCCTTCTCACTGAACATCTGTTGTGTGCTATATCTAGCAGGCTAAGAAGGTGGGCAAGAGACCTTGTCTTACTTTTTTCCTGCAGTAGAAGCAGACATGACAAAAAACTGCAAAACTGCTTATAAGGAAGAAACTTGGGCTGATGACAACCTTTTCTTCTTTCTTTTCCATTAAGAAAATTCTCCACATCAGAAAGCTTAAGGCACACTGGTATTCTACTAATCAGTGGCAAATAGGACTTGCAGGAGACTTACAAGCAAGGTTAAAAACTAAACGCAGCAGGAAATCTAAATCTCTTCCTGCTTATAGCTACATTCCTAGAAAGTTTTTCAGTAGCCATATATGCCCTCTGACTTTTGTCCCCCACTTCCTTGAAATTTCTTGATTTGTATGCCTCTTGTTCCCTGCATTTTTGCGCAGGGAGCAACAAGGAAAGTCGCTCACTCTTTATTCAACTGATTTGTCTCTAATCTTCAAAGAGTCTGGGAATTAATATGGATGGATAGAAGTTGTAACTAAGAAATTGTCTTGGTAAGGTTTGCTTGAGAGCTCTCCTTACTCTGTAATGTGCAGTGTTGAAATTGTGGTTATTTTAGTGTGTTGGTCAGGGCAGTTTCTTTGGACTAAGTGCCACTTCAACACTGTGTAATAGCAGAAGCTTCTATATCACTCTATCACTGCCCAGTAAGTTAAGGGAAGATCATCTTAGGAGGTAAGAATATCTAAAAGCCAAGTAGGAATCATGTCAATTTTTCTACACATGTACTGTTAGCTAGAAATAAATTGTGTGTTTCTCAGATGATTGTTTTATATTAGTATGAAGCTGGACAAGCTACCTGTCTGAAAAAAGGAATGTGTAGATACTACATCTTCAAGACAAAAAAAAAAAAATCCTCATTTTCTTAGTATTGGGTTGGTATTGTTAGCAGAGAGGGTGGTTGTTACTGTGTTACACTGTAGTGTGTCCAAAACTTGCTTAGGCTATGTAAAGTTCAATCTGAAGAAACAGGATCTTATGAAAACTGAGTAGGAAATAAAGCAACACAACCCCCAAACCACAAAGCTAGAAGTGCAAACCCACTAAACTTTGAGGATATATATTTTTACTCATGACTGTGTCTTTGTTTTGAGACCTTTCCTGTTAAATGTTATTTGGAGTACATTTGTTTTTTATATGCTATTTCTATAGTTTCTATACTTTGGCTGCAACTGCAAAGAGCAACAACTGGGAAAGTTAAATAACAGCTATGCAAACAAAGTTTTATATTTAAACAGATTCAGGAGTGCATTCTGTATTGGTGCTTAAAACAAGGTTGCAAGTCCTTCTTAATAGAAAGGTAGTGGACCTTTTTAATTGAGGCATCATCAAAGCTGCTTGACATCTTGTGTCCCTTCTGTGTGGTATCCAGTGCTGAGGATGTGGATGGGCTTGGAAGAGAAATGTAATTGGAGTTTGATGGTTTTTTTGAGGTTAAAAGTCTCTACAGAAAACCCCCAAAGAACAGAGGAGGAGCTGACTCTTATCCTATATGTTACTTCCATTTGAAGACTAAAGATAGCTATATAGCTACTTTGCTGGCTATAGCAAAAAAATTCTATATATCTATATATATACATGCATCTATAGATATGTAGTGTAGATATATTTGCCTACAAGTAATTGATAATCCTTCTTTGACTACTGATCTATCACTTTATAGAAGACACTTATCCTTTCTAGATTGAGTGATGAAATGCTTTTTGTATGCTCTAAGACATCTGGCCCATATAAAATACCAATGGCTAAAGTGGCCTTCAACTTGAATTGCCTCCCACATTGTAAGCTTTTTATCTGCATTCTTTAAAGTTATACTTTTTTCAATATACTGAACTATATGCAGGTTGGTACAGCTGCAGGAAAATAAATCTTGAAGGCATGGTTCTTGTAAATAAAGTATTGCTCTTCATTTTCACCTGGTAAGAATCTTTTATCTAATGATGTGTAATCCAGAGTTACTGGGAATTACTCAATTTATTGTGTTATCTTGGTCATGCACGTATCCATACCGACTAGTGAGAAATATAAAGAATGTGTTTCTCAAGTGCAATGGAAATAATTAGAATAAAGCAGGCATAGTCTCTGATGGATCATGAGATACATTTAGAATCATGCTCCTGAGGCATTGCCATGAAGTTCAGGAGTCAAAGCAACACTGCAGTTTTGTGCACTAGGTCAGTGCATGACTGTTAGTGAACACAAGGGACAGAAACCTACCATAAAGTTCAAGATCTTTAACTTTTTTTGCTCTTTGATTGCTTTTAAGTATCTGTGTGACTAATTCTGAGTGTAGTGCTAATAGATTTAAAAAAAAAAAATGAAGTAGGCTAGGCTGAGTCTGTTTGAAGCAAATAAAATACTCAGGCCAATGTACTTCTGTGAAGTTCCTCTGAAAAGGAGCAGACCAGGACACAGTTTTTGGCAAGCAGCTAAAATTTGCAAGGAAACAGTGGTTCTGGAAAGCTGTACAGCATTAGAATTGGCAAGTGCTGTGCATACTGACACACTACATCTTCTGTCCAAACCCAGTGAATCTTTAAGCACCAGCTGATCAGGGATTTTCAGGGTTATCTTGTCTAGCTTGAGCAGGTCTGGCAGCTCTTAACACAAAGTGGTGTCTGGCTTAAAGACCTTCTGCTTTGTGATGCCTTTCTGAATAGCTTATTCAGCTGGAAAATACAGCGAACAAAGGAGCTGGAAATATTTTGTCAAGTTGGTGATCTCACAGTTCAGAGAGTCAGCTACCAATTATAAAGACTTCTATTGTATAACACAAGAGCTAGTGTATAGAAAACTCCAGATCTTACTCTCTTTCTTTATTGGCTTCTGCATAATTATTTTTTGCCTAAAGGATGGTGTGGATGTGGGGTGTATTCTCAGTAATTAACCACATTTTTCTAATAGACTAGGTTGCTAGAAAAAGGGGGGGTAATGTTTTTTTTTAGCTTTGAATTTGATTTCTGACTTGTGGAGATTAGGACAGAGGGAATCCTTCAGAGATTAAGTTTTTGCAACTAAGTGCAGGAAAAGAATATAGTTTCTATGAAGAGTAGGAAGAGGGAGAAGTGTGTGTTGGTGTGTCCCCATTTAATTTAGTAGAGATGTTGATAGGAAACAACTTATGCTTTCTAAAGCATTAAGCACAGTATATAGTGGTCTCAAAAGCAGACACAGCAACAAGAACCTGATGAAAAGAGCTGTCATTAGTACAAAGCATTTTTGTTATTTCACTATTTGCTTTTATCTGGCCTTGACATTGAAATTTTGATTCTTAATATGTCTTTTTTCTCCTGCAGGTTGGAAAAGAGACTGTGCAGACAACAGAAGACCAGATCTTGAAAAGGGATATGCCACCAGCATTTATCAAGTAAACTAATTTTATTGTAGATCTTGTATAGTGCATACAGAAAACCTGTTCCAATGTCAGAAACAACCTCTTTGGCAGCAGGGATTTTTTTCTTGTTACATTCTGTATGTATGAGTACATATATATGGTATTTCTTACTTTAAAAACAATAACAAAAATTAATCAGGGTAATAACGGTACTTAACTGTGTGGTCCTGTAGGTTTGCCTAAAGTGTCAGAGACAATGTGGTGTCTCAATCTTTTTCTATTTGGCTGATGGGAAAAGGTGAATTTGTCACTACAGGCAGCTGATAGCATAACAGCCCAGAAATCTAAGACATTTGAAGTGCAGTGGCTTACTGCAGACACTGTAGTTAGTAGACAATAAGTCCCCTTTCAGCAGACATTCTTAATTCTATGTCTTGGTGTAAAGGACAACTGACCTTCTCCTTCTGTTGCCTTAAGCCTTAAAAATGATACATCACCCCTTGGTGTGGAATTCCCAAGCTGCTTATTGCCACCTGACAGACTTCTATTGAAGTAACTTTCCCCTACAATCTACTGCCTATAGGAACCTCTATGTTAGCATTGTCCGGTGTATACAGAATTATTGAGTATTTTACTGTTATTTCCAAACACCAAACAGGCAGATAGTCAAAACAAGAAAGTATTGAGACAACCGGGAAAATAATAAAAAGGAGGAGGGAGGTGATGTCTAAACATGTGAGAACATTTATGGTAGCCAGTGAATAAGGATTTAGTTTCTTGCATTGTGGGTTGACAAAATTAATAATTAAAATAATGCTTAGGACCAGGTAATATTAGCACATGACTTCAAGAATGACATAGCTGAATTACTAGTGAAGTACTCTGTCACTTGAGACCAGCAGTGTGTCAATCAAAGTGATGCTACAACCTGAGAAACTTTCTAGGGAAATCTGAGGAACAGGAGATGTATAGGTCTGATGTATTTCTGGAATAAATGATTAGAAATTCTGTATTAGAGAACAGACACCTCACCTATATGTAGTGTGCTTTGGGTGAATTGAGAGAGTTTCTGTGGAGGGAAATTCTGCCTTACAAATCTATTGGTGTTCTTAGAAATATCACAAATGGGGGAAAGGGTAGTCCAGATAATACAGTATGCACTGATTTCTAAACTTGGCAGGGTCTAGAGGCTTTTAAGAAGGTGAAGTAGCTGCAGGGTAATGAGAAAAATTTTTGTATGAAAAAGAGAAAATTGAAAGTGGATGAAAAGATTATATAGTTAACCCTGACAATGGCAGGAGGAAATCAGTAGGACTGTGGAGCTCTTGGTTGGGATTGTGCTTTTTACCATGTTAATGAATGTTCTGGAGACCAGGCTGACTTGTGAGGCAAAAGTACTTAGTGATGACCCCGCGTCTTATGCAGGGCAGAGGGGTTAATAGATGACTCTGGGGAATTACAGTACCTTATTAATTGAAGTGACTTGATATTAAGTGTGGATTAAATTACTTTTAAATATCTGAAATTATGCACACTTGGGAGAGCAGCAGGTCCAATGGCAGATAGGATGATTGAACTGACCATTACCAATAGCGAGCAAGATCTTGGAGCTGTTGTATATGGGTGAGAGCATCCTTCCCTGTTCATAATGATCAAAAAGTAAATAAAGCATAAGGTTTATCATCAAAGAATGAGACATCCAAGTGTCACAATATATTTTTGTTCCACAGCTTGAATACTGCATGTACTGGTATTCACAATTTTTGAAAGGTTGTAGTAGGACTGGAAAAAGCTCATAGAAGGGCTTGGAGAGCAAAGGCATAAAATTACTTCTGTGTAAGGCAAACCTGAGTAGACTGGAACTCTTCAGCCTGGGAAAAGTGACAGAGGGGATTGAGGCCCTGACAATGTCCAAGGAAGTATGAGTTGCATAGAGAAGGTGAAAACTGGTGTTTTTCCTGTGCAGAACTTGATGGGGGAATTGCTTTAAGCTAGCAGTTTGTAAACCAACAGTAGGGAGAGATTCTTTGTAGAGCTAGTTGTGTACTGTTAAAACTCTTTATGTGGGTTTGGAGGTTAATAGCTAAGTACTTAGAGGGATCCATTGTGGGTCATCAAATAGGCAAACTGCAGGAAGTCCCAAGAACTGAAAATAGTTGAAGGATGGGAGACTGCCTAGAGGAAGTATGATAATTGCTTATCCTGTTCTTAACCTTCCTTAGGCTTTTACTTGCAGCTACTATTGGAGACAGGATGCTGAGCTAAATGGGCCTTTGATACAATCCACGACAGTATTTATCATGCTGTGTTCCTGGTGTGTGATCTTGTGTGGCTGTAGGGGGGTTCGATATTTTGAGGAGAATGTTTATTTCATGAAATGAGATCAAAGCTTTTTTTCTTGCTTCTTGATGAATTGTATGCAAATATGTAATTTTGATTATGCTCATTTTCTAGGATATGTGGAATTTCTAGTTTATTTCCAGCTTCTTGTTCATCTAGAGAAGTAAGGGGTTAAGGAAAAGAGATTTTTAAAATTGCTATACTGTATTCAGCCTTTGATCAAAATGCAGCAAATTGTGCAAGACTTAATTAAAAGATAATAATTAAATTACTGTAGGAATATGACACAAGCACTGCTGAACAGTACCACTTTATGCTGGGTGCAAGAACTTTTTCTGCAGCAATTCATGACTGCATGAGCTGTAATATAATGTAAAATGGGAATCAAAGCTCTCTGTCAGAGTAATGACACCCACTTCACAGAGTACTTGCTATCCTAGATGCAGTAACATGAGTTAAGGATCAATGGTTTTTATAAATGATGAGTTTCATTTGTGGGTTTTTGTTAATCTAATTTATATCAAAATGAATTAGTACATGTTAACAGTTTCTTGTTAACATTTGTTAACATTTGCATCTTGAATGTGGGGACAAATGATAGTCACAGGTGAACTTCAAAGGGAGCCTTATCTTTTACTGCTGAAGGACAGAATTTAGATGCAAGAATTGAAACAGATGAGGGTCTTTTTTTGGTTTTGTTTTACTGAGAAGGAATTTTTATTTCTAAAGCATTAGTTCAGGAATTGGCATTCCTTTTTGAGGCAGTGCTCTGGCAGAATTTATACTGGTGCATGGATGATGGGTAAGAAGTAGTATACATGTACTAGCACTGCATTCCCTGTTCATATTTCCTCCATTCAGAAGGATCACCAGTCTTGGAGGACAGAGAGATCTGTTTATTCTTTTGAAAGACTTGATACCAGCATCGAGTATTCGTAATAAATATATATTATGGTAACCTGTAAAGTTTTTCAGTAGGAGAGTGATTGTGCAGCTAAATAACTTGCTGGCTGCTGAGAAGCTATCATGCATCCCTTCACTGCTACTGACATAAACCACATTGGAACTGTTGACTTAGAGTTAAAAATGCTGAGTTCTTTATCTTAATTGTCTTAATCACCAGGGAGTATAAGTAATGCATACAATTTACATCAGATGTTTTGCAATGTGTTCCTGTTACTTCTTAAGCTTCTTTTGTAAAGAAGTGAAGAACTGCAGTCTCTAGGCAAAGAATAGGGTTACACTATTTGTTTACACTGAGAAAAAAACTTGGTTTAACTTGCATGCACAAGCTCATTTAACAAATCAAGCAATAATGCTATTCTATGTTAACGTTATTTTGGTAGCCAAGCTGTAGCTGTACCTGTATTAACAAATTATTGTTAATGTAAAATATTAGCTTTTTACTTTATATTTCTAGAACTGCAGGTAATCAAAACTGTACTGGTTTAACTGGAAAATGAACTGAGGGAAAAACAGAGGTCAATCCTAAAAACTAAAATAATAGTTTAGCATAAGCTACATTTTTTCCCTTGTGTTTTGTAAGGAATACATTTAACAGTGATGAAGATTGACTATCCAAAGTAGTATGGTTAGAAATATCATGACCAGTGACTTCCCCACAAAGAATTTGGCTGGTGTTAAGATAGCCTTATTGTAATCCTGCCTCAAAATTAAATATACTTTTTTTTTAAAGATATGTTGTTGGTTTTTTAATGTTGCGAGGTAATACAGAGATGAGAAACTTCCCCATAGCAATGAACTTCTATTTGAAATTTCTGAACATGTTTGATTCTTGTGATAGAACAAGTGGTTCATTACATTTTTCGGGGCTTTGGTTATTTATGTTTGTTTGTTTGGGGTTTTTTAATAGAAGTAAATGAATACCTTGTCTTCCTAATCTTTTGCTTCCTAGCATGTGTGCTTTGCAGGGGATGAAATGTGTCTGATTTTCAAATACCACTGTGCTTTTCTTGTACACAGCTTACACTCCTGAAGTATTTTAAGTGCATTGGGAAGTTTATACAAAATAGGCATTATACTATTGAAATTCATGTTTACCTTTAAGAGGTTCAATCCTAAATCTGTAAAAGAAACTTTTGAATATTTAGAAACACCATTTTCATTAATTATTGTGACTTCTGGTATAATACACATTTATGTTAATTCTTTTCTTAAAAAATGAAAAAGCCAGCCTTGAGATTAATAATTAGTATTAAACAGATAACCATGAAATTAAACTGTAGGAAGTTAAGTATTTTTGTGCCTATAGCTCTGAGCTGCTGAATAGGTGATTTGTTTAATCCCTTCCTAGGCAGAGTTGAAAAGAATAAATGTGAGAAGCAAGCACAGAAATCTAATTTAGTGAAGTCAGTTGACTTTGATAACACAACTAACTGCATTGCATATTAATGAGCAGACCATTTCCACTTTCTGCCTTGAAGTCCTTCTGCATTTTCTTGCTTGGTTGGGAGTCCCTGCCATTTGATATGCTAAGCAGATGTCTCCCAAAAAGAGCAGGTTATGATAATGCAGCTGGTCCAGTTTGTTCTACTCTAGGGAGCTATTAGCTGAAAATTTTAGTTTCTGCATAAAAGTGTGCTTTCCTGTAATGGGTGTCTTATTTCTAGTAGTAAAATTTGGATGTAACCATTAAGTTCTAGTATTTTTGTTAGGAAAGAACATGATGGGGGGAATGGGTTAACTAACTTTCCAAAACTACTTCAATAAAAGTATGATAAAAGAGTGTGCCCAAGTGGTCAGTAGAAAATGGGCTATGTGACAAGCATGCCAAAGTGGTCGTAAGAGGTAGCACTGCTGTAATAAGAGTGTTTTATGTTTGTTGGAACCTCATATTATTGAATGAGCACATGGCATTCACATGCACAGAGCATTAGGTATTACACTACACTTAAATGAAATGGGAGACAGTGGAGGAAAGTGCAGTCAGTGAAGTCAGTAACTACAGTCATGAGTAGCATAGCTGCTGTGAAAGGGAAGTCTGAATTCTTTATTTTCCAAAGGTGTCACCATGTAATTACAAGAGAACAAAATAAAAACATTTTCACTTTTCCAATTTTTGATATTTTAAAATTGTTAGATGTTTGATGGAACCTAATTTCAGAGCTCATTATTTTATTATTGTAAATACCTTTTGTGTTACTGTAGTTACATACTGTAATATCTTACGAAATCTTCATTCTGCTTTTATGTCTGGAATTGCAAGCTGCATTTGAACATTGTACTTACCATTACATTTTGTGGTTATTTAAAATGCTCTTCCCATGAGTGTTAACATTCTGAAGATATGGACAACAGCTTCAATGAGCAGAGCACAGTGGCTTTCTTAAAACTATGTTACTTTGCCCTAATGTGTAGGTGTAATTTAATATTTATTAATAGGGATTGCTACTTGAATAAAAATGCCTATACAAGGCTGATAAAAGTTAACAGTTACTTTGATTGTGAAGTCATAAAAGAATAATTGTTTTGTTCCCTACCCTTGCCATGAAGAATGTAAGGTATTTTGCTGGGTTGGGGGCTCTACTTAATGACACTGTAAGAGGTACTTCAAACATTCTCTACATGGGAAGATTGTGTGACTTCTGAAAAACTGAGAAAAAATACAAGAAATACTCTTACCTTTTAAACTATGAAGGTGTAGAATGATCAGTTTGTTTGCGGTGCTACAAATGGTAAAGTTACAAATAAATCCAGCATTTTCTCTAGCCTGTGGTCATACAGACAGGAGCTGATCAGCAAATGTTGTCTGCTGGCTTTCCACAGAGTGGAGAATGCCTGCACCAAACTGGTTCGGGCAGCCCAGATGCTGCAGGCAGATCCTTACTCAGTACCAGCTCGTGACTATCTCATTGATGGATCAAGAGGAATCCTTTCTGGAACATCAGACTTGCTCCTGACATTCGATGAAGCAGAGGTGGGAATCCCAGCATGACTGACATAAGTGCCTGCACAACAGTATTATTAATTAAAATGTCCCCCTAACTAAATTAGCTGAACCAAACCATTAAATAGATTAATGAGGTTTTGACCATTTTAGCTTGATTGGAAACATATTTTGCATTCCTTTCTGTCAGAAGGAGCTTAAGTCTTGTTGCTCTATTTTGTTAGGAGCATTTTTGCATGACATAATGTTTAGGGGTTGCCTGATTATTGCTGAAAAAGTCCAGATCTTGTCAACTGTCTGATATCTTCCTGATGCTTTTCTGTATTCCCTTCACCTTACCCATTACTGATCATTATATTTTCTGTATCTCTTCACTGAAGAGCCCTAGGCCATTTTCTAACATGTCTGGCTCATTAGCTCTGGCAATTTAATTGGCCTTGGGGCATAGGAGGTAATATAAATTTGTACTGTCTGGCTAGTCAGGCAGGAGATGTATTCCGATAAATTTAACAGTTGCTATGTTTTGGCTGCTGCACAAGCCAAAAACTGACTCAAAAGCGCTGTTTGTCCATCCTCATATGTACAAAAAAAGCCATAATTGCAAAAAAATGTAAATGTCTCATGTTTTAGTTTTTTTTTTTTTTTTTGTTACAAATCATAGTTTTTATGCTCTTTCTGGGGATGTGGAGTCTTGCTCGTTTCTGAATAAGAAATATCATGCTACAATGAAGAAATAAATCTCATGCTGTTAGAAATGCTGATGTCAATCCTAATTCTGCAACAATTTGTTAACCTATGGCATGTTGTTGCTCTTCTTGCTGTTCCTTGGTATCCTTGTCTCATTTAACCAGCTCGTGGCTCTATTATCGTGTTCCTCTGAAATGGTTTTTAATAGAAATGTTACAGGACTTTCAAGGAAGTTAATAGCTTTTAATCTCTCTTTCTAGTGTTTTGGAAATTGACTTTTGTGAAGTTAATGCTTTGTGGGACTCACCTGACAACTCCTTGTTAATGAAAAGAAAGCTATTGGTCAGGAATGATTGACTTGTCACAAGTACTAATGTTGGCATGTGTCTGTCCTATGTTTCAGTATAAAGTAACATTGGGATACATTGAAGTGAGTTTCAGAGGAAGCTTTGGTTTTTTCTAGGTGCTGAACACTGCATATGGTTGATACAAATTAAATGTTAATTAACTTGTTCTTCCATAAGAATTGTATGTAGTGATGTCAGAAGTAATGTGGTTCAGAGGTTAGAAGATTTACTGACTGAGAACTGTTTTGGAATCAAATGTGAACCGGAAAAAGTTAAGCTGAGGCAGAGGTCCAGAAGTAAATGAAGTACAGCCTTCACAGATTTTTCTGGAAAGTTTTAAGATGTATCTTTCCTGCTGGAATGCTGGGTAATGCTTTGTCCATATGTAAAACTGTATGGTGAATGATACTTCCTCTGAAAGCTTCAAGTCTGCTTTCTATGTAGTTTTGCTTTGTGATTTAAGTTAAATATTTTATTGATGATATTGCAATGAAAAGTTTCAAGCATGACAGTATACATAGATGAAGTTCTTTCTAACCTATTTTCTGAATGCTCTTCTTCATTTATCATGCAAAGTAAAAACATTGGAAGTAGGATTTTGCATTTCTGAGTAGTGGAAAGCTGATTAAATATTGGCGTGCCAATACTACAGCACTTGACTAATGGCATTCTGGGTAACTGATTCAGGATCTCAGACCTTTATGATTGCCATTTGTCATGCTAGTAAATGCTGTAACTAAACTGTTCTAATAACAGGTTTGCATTTCTAATTCAAGTGTTACTTAGCTTTACCTAAGAAATAACGGAATGTTCCTCTCTTAGGTCCGTAAAATCATCCGTGTCTGCAAAGGAATATTGGAATATCTGACTGTGGCAGAAGTGGTAGAGACTATGGAGGATCTGGTGACTTACACAAAGAATTTAGGGCCAGGTTTGATTTGCTCCAGTCTTTCATAAATATACTAAGCATAGTCTTTTCTACTACTTGGTTTTCCCTCCAACACCTTCCTCACCCAGGTTTCAAACACTGGGACAATGATAAAGCTGTTGCTTTGGAAGTTTCTATTGGAAAGATTGCCTCTCTGTTTCACAGTCTCTTTTGAGAATGCAGAAGAGATTGGTAAATGATATGTGCACATGGATGATGTACTTTTCCTATACTGCGAAGGAAGTAAGAATGCATTAGTAAGGATAATACAAAAAAAAAATGAAAAAGCTGTGTAACTAAGCACTCACAGATATAAAATCCATTAAGCTGATAAAATGTCTGCACTGGCTGAGATAGTTAGGCCCTGTAGGAATTTCTTGGAATAGGATAAACTACATGTCATATATTAACATCTTAATGAGGTTGCAGAAACAGCTGTCTTGAAGTATAATACAAAAGCCCAGCTGTTATGGATATTCTATGTTTGCTCTTTGATGCTTCTTCACTACTTGTTACTTCACTGTGCTAACTCACACTTTCAGTGGTGGAAGTGATTGGTAAGTGAGGAGTTGCTGTCTCTATCTCTTTATTGCTCTAGAGGAAACCTACCATTAATCTATGTCATCTGCTATTTCAAATGCTTTAGCTTCAGCATGAAGTAGCTAAGGTATTTAACAGAAGCATTCTGTAAAATTGAGATGTGCTGGTGCTGTAGGAAGATGTTGCAATTAAAATTACAGTGAACTAAAGAATGCTTATTTAAAACCTATATATAGGTTTTATAAATTCCTATATAAAGGAATCTAGTTAATACTTTGTATTTATAAATACATGTGTAATGTGGCTAGGTGATAAATGAAATGACTAAGAGCTGTCATGACACAGAGTATGTTTGTAGATTATCCTGTTTTTATTTAATGCGTGTATACTTGACCTGGTGTCTAGATGTGGAAAAACTTTGAAGTTCCGTATGGAGGTATAGTGTTATCTAAACTTTTATTTCCCATCAGAAATTACCTTCAATTAAATAGTTTTTGCCTCATTTTGAAGAGGAAAAGATAAAACAAAAGGACAATCTTCTCTTTCCCTGAGACTTTTTCTTTGACTTGGTATATATACTTTTAGTTTCTCTGTGGTTATTGTTTTACATATCTTTAAAATGGAAGTTCTCCCTAACTTCACTTTGCACTGTTGGGTTCAGTTACAAGCATTTGGGTCTTTTCACTGAACCTTACAGACCTAATTTGCTGTTACATATATATGACAGAGGTCTTGGGTAAGTGTCTTAGTTTCTTAGAGTGAGATGTAGGCTTGTTACCTTTATTGCAAATCACCTTCTCTAAACTCATGATATTCTGAAAAAATAGTGAGCCTTGTGCTTCTGGAATGCTGTAGAAGCTCTGTCTTTGCCTCAGCTGGCTGCTGCTCAACATCTGTGGCCCATGCCCACAAAACATAATGCCCATAATCCTTGTTGCTTGTAGTTAAATTAATGGCCATCTGAATTTCACCTTTCATGTGAGTGCTATATAAATGATAGGAGTATGAGCAGGTACACTTAAAGTCAAAGAAGTACTTATAAGTTTTATGCTGGAAGTAGAGAGGGGAACATGATTACCTGTTAAAGCTTTTGTCATTTAAAAGGAAATGATTCTGCACAGCTTGCCTCTGTGCTGTCAGTGTGAGGATCCTACTACTCTTCAGTGATGTCATGAGAGCAGTGTTGTAATGCCTAAGATGCTAACCAGCAGAAAGGTAATTCAGCTAAAGAATATACAGCTTCCTTCCAGTTTTATACCCTGGAGGAGAAAGAGTGGGACCACAACTGCAACAATTGAAATAATCTTAAGTTTTTATGAAGCTATGTCTGAAGTTTCCACGTGCACTGTGTGGTAAAACTCATGAGTCTTAACTACTGAAAATAGATCTGCTCTAGAAGAAATTTAATTCTTTTCAGGCTTCTAGGGTACTGAAATATTTCTAGCAAATATGATGTGTAAATAAATACAGTTCTTGACCTCTGGTAGAACCTCCAAGCAAACAAACAAAATCCTGATGTTTCCTTTTTCTGTCCTTCACTTAATGGATCAAATCTTAACAGAAAAGATGACAGCCCCCCCTCCTTTAAATCAGCTTCCGGTGCTCATTAAGTGACTTCATGTCCTAAAACAGTAATTTCAAGTATTTTCCTATTTTTAATAGGATTTTAAGTAAAGAATTTTGAGTAGTCCTTTCTACATTACATAGTGGCTAGGTTTTGAATAGGTGATTTCTCTGAAGTGTCTGGAATGTATTTAAAGTAACAACTGCTAATACAAAAGTTGTAAACTTCAATATAGTTTTCATCAATCATTATGCCTTATTCTTTTTAGATATCTCAAGTGTTTCAATGTTCAATTACTTTAATCTTTTAGGAATGACAAAGATGGCCAAAATGATTGACGAGAGACAACAGGAATTAACTCATCAGGAACATAGGGTTATGCTGGTGAATTCCATGAATACAGTGAAGGAGCTATTGCCAGTACTTATTTCAGGTATTTTTTGCTTTGTCTCTTTCATACCATCCTGAATTATTGTTTTGAACTGGAGTTTCAATGTCTTATGTCTATTAAAAATAACCTCATCATCTGCAAACAGCTGCAAGTAACCGTGCTTGTATTAAAACTAAAATCTCTTTGAGAAAAAATGTTCCATATAAATACAGTAGGAGGTCAACTTAACCACTGATTTGTCTTGCATATACCTTATTCTAATCTTTGGTGTTTTCACAGCTATGAAGATTTTTGTAACCACAAAAAATTCTAAAAGCCAGGGAATAGAAGAGGCATTGAAAAATCGCAATTTCACAGTAGAGAAAATGAGTGCTGAGATAAATGAAATAATTCGTGTGTTGCAACTCACTTCGTGGGATGAAGATGCCTGGGCAAGCAAGGTATTTTCATATCTACATTTGTATGTAGAAGTCTAGTTTTTGTCTACTGTGTTTTATCCTTTTAAACTTGTGCTTTTGAGACCACTGAAATATGTATGTGTGCATCAGTTTTGTAACACTAGGTAATCGCATCATATAATCTTTTCAAGGTCAAATATCTTCAGAGATAAATATATTCATATATCTTTCAAAATGAGCTTGCTCTCAATAAGCAAATTCAATTTAGTGTGGCATTTGAAGGTGGTTCAGTGGTTTAGTGCAACTCAGTGGTGAAAGAGAAGACAGATTTATTCATGCTTTAGTTTCAGCATCATTAGGAAGTCCTGCAATATAGTGTATTCCACTCAGAGAAGGATATTTTCCCTATGTGTAACTACCCTCCATAAAATGTTATCATTCTGCACGTTCAACTGGTAGCTAGGCATTCATAAGTGAGATTGAGATTTTCCTTCTAGATCCTGCTAGAAAAGATAGGCTACTGTCATATTCCTTATGCAAAAGGCTTGGAATTGAGACATTTTAGTCAGTTTTGGAGGATTCCTCTTTGAACACCTGCCCCTTTTCTCCCTGCCCCATTTTTATTCTGGACATAAGAGTAAATTTCAGGTGTTCATCTTGTCTCAAAGAAATCTGTTAGATTGAAGAGGCTTTCCGGGTAAGTGATGCCTGTGAAGCTGATTTATGGTCAGGATTGGTTCCTTACAACTCAGTGTTCAGCTGTGTGAGTGACTGCAACCACTTACCTGGAGACAAGTGCTGCTCTGAAATGATGCTGAAGCTGCTAAAGCTACTGAAGTGTCTGGAAAACTGTAAAGCAGGTCTGACAGACAGAATCATAAGTGCTGTGGGATTACAAATAAATGCAGCTGCATAACTGAAATTCCTGCCAAGTTCTTTTTGAGTACTTGGAAGTAAATTGCTGAAGGTATTTTTTAAAGTGTTAATGCTATGAGCAACAAATGAACATAAATGTCATAAAATTTTACTGAGACCTGAAGCCAGACTAGTTAGTAAACAAAGTCTAGCAGGAAATCTAACATTGATGTAACCAAGACATAAAATCACTTTGGCCTATGTTGTTTGGCACTTGACCCTTAGTTTGTCTCTTGAGTTATTTTGTCACTATCACTTCCTTATTATAACTACTGTGTGCATCTCTGTTTTTGTTGTCCTGTTTCTTACCCTTTTCTCACCTTTAGAAGGTAAGCTTTCTTCCACACCCTCCACCTCTACCTTTACTAAACCCCAAAAAGCATGGCTGTGGGATTTTTTGCTGTGTGCAGACTGTGTGCTGTGCAACTTCTCTGTGTGCCAGCTGTGACACTGGCATTTATACCTATGGATGTACACAGTGTTTTAAAAAGAACATAATAGCTGTGTGTAACGTTGGCTGTCACTGAGAATGGTAATTGCAAGCTGATCTGCATTAAGACTCTGAATCTGATTAGAGTTAGAGCAAGATTTACAGCACATTCTTGCTGAATGCTTTTATGTTAATTTATGAGTCTCTGTAGTGACAAATAAAGGGTCCAGTCATGCAGGAATGAGCTTTCTGCATGGCCAGAAAGTTTTATTAAGTCAGGAATTTTGTCTATTCTATAGTGTTTTACCCATAGCCTTCCTTCAGTTCTGACGGTTCACGTTCTTTAGGTCTAGGCTTAAAACTGCAGTCTTGTATGGGTACTTTTTCAATTCAGTTTTATTTTTGGATTTAAGCTTTCCTGTATTTAATGAAATATGATTACAGTTGTATTTTAGACAGCATATTTGGAAATTTTTGTGGTAAAGAAAAATGTCTATTGCCAAGAGTTGGCAATTTAGGCTTAGGAAATTCTTATTCATATTGCTGGTGAGGCAGATTAATAAAGGATTTAATTAAGAAAACAGCTGGTATATTAGCAGTATTTCCTAATGGAAAATATTGGTCATTATACTGAATGTATAAATTTTGTGTGGATTAGTATAATCAAAGTATCATTCTGTTCTGAACTAAGAAATTCTTAATTGTGTTTTGTTTTTGAATTAAGCTATGCTGTTGATTTGGAACTGTAGCACTGGGCATTAATCAAGTGAAGATAAAGCATTTGAATTGAAAAATGCAGTGAGATGAAGAAGCAGAAACTAGTTTGCTAATAGCCACCTATTACAGACCTTCTCCTGTATTTGCACACATATCTAGCAATTGACTTATTATTTTGCTGGGAGGGAGATGGAGCTGTTTAGTTCTAATTGAGGTCACTGTTGCATGCATTTTGTGCCTGGTGGTCAAAGTGAAGATTTTCTCCATGCTTTTCTGGAATAAAGTAAGGTGTTTGGGGGTGCCCAGCCTTGAATTTTTATCTGTGTAGTACATGCTATTGCTGATGTTGGACTTTATTTTATGTTTAGTATTCTGTCTTGAATTATAAATAACTTGAGTAATCATTGTCTAGAGATAGTGGAGAATGAAGAAGGTATGGAGCCAAAGTTGTAGGCTTTGTACAAATTGTAGCTGTAGGTAAACTATTTTGTTTGGTGTTTCTGAACTCCTCACATTACTATTACTGGATTGCAATAATCTCTGCTTACACTGGATTTTAAAAATAGTGTGGTGCTTTAGAATTGAAATACTATTCTTGGACAAAATCTTGGGGAAAAGAATTGTATTTATTTTTTTATTCATAGCTTTGAACTTTTTTCCTTGAATTTTTTGTTTTCCAAGGAATTAAATTTTCTCTTGTATATTATTAGATTTTATTTTTAAATTAATTTGAAGTAATACTCAATTCATACATCTCTCATTTCCATAGAATTGGATGGAGTTCACAGTTGTAAGAAGCTGAGAAATATCTAATATTTTGCAGGATTGAACCCTGAATGGTGACTAAGCTATCTATCTTGCCAGAATACTGGCTTTGCCTATTTCCTCCAGCATTGCCTTCTTTGGTCATGAAATGCAGATATCCTTAGACTAGACCACTTTATTGAGTCAGAGGTTGTTTTTTACATCCAGCAAGGAGTTGTGTAGGGTTTATTTTGCTCTTTTGCATAGCAGAGCCAATACTACCTGCTCCCTGAATAAGTTTAAAATTCTTGGTAGTGGCAGAAATGATGCATAGAAGTGTCTTAAATAATATTTGCTTTAGGAATTAGTTTGGAAAAAAATCCAGCTTGCTCTTTTCCATTCAGATAGTTGCCCTAGTTGTTTAACTTGATTAACTGAGAGTGTTTATTTCTTCTGAAAATGTAATAGTGCTGATTTTTTAAAGAAAATTCCTTTTGGCAACAGGGGAACTGTTGGCAGGGAGAGGAGGGAAAGAATCAATTTTTGCTGATAAAACTGTACAAAATTTTTTTATAGACGAGCAGTAGGATTAAAAAAATAATTAATGCTTGCAACTGATATTCTGTTGGCAAATCCCAAGGAGTTAAATTTTAAACATATTTAGCTCTTTAGGGGAGGAATAAGGTATTTAAACAGTTACAGAAATCAGGACTATCAAGACACTTTCAAGCAGTGAGACTTTGATTAAGTTGCTGTATTTTTTTAGATTGAGTGTTTCTGCTTTTTGTTTTCCTTCTTTCTTAATAGCCTGAATTGGTTGGTAAGTCTTTGTTGCTTGCCAAGCATCTGCCACCAGACACAGCTCTGGAGACACAAGTGCTGTACCAACAAACCTAGTTCAGGATGCATTCTAGTTTTCTATGGCATTACTCAGCTCACTGCAATGAAAACTCCTTATCAGGCTATAGCTGAGAGGGATTCCTTGGGCTGTGCAGATGGGAAGTTGGTGCTTTAAGAGCAGTTGTCTTGAAACACTTCAACTGCTATGCCAGGATTTGACCAGATTTTTTAAAATAGCAAAAGGGGACAGTATTTTGCCAACATGAGTGCAGAGGAACACAGGATAGCAAGACTCACCCTGCAGAGCAATCCAGTTATGTAACTTCATATGACAGGGCAGATGGAGCCTGTTGCTGCTGGGGCACTGCTGCAAGTACAAAATCATGAGTGCAAAAGCTGGAACAACCACGATTTTGTTCTCAGATATTAGACTTTAGATTCAGAGGCTTCTATATAATTCTGCTGAAACTGCAACTCTGCAGGCAGCTGAGAGAACAAAAAAGCCTGTGAGAGTAAAAAGGGAGGGGCAAAGACAGTTTTCCCAACACCCCCTTTCTCCACCCACTCCTATCATCCCATTGACACAATAAGAAACATCTGTTGCCTTTTAAAAAATTCAGTTAGTTCCTTGTTTCAAATTACTTCCGAGTAGACAGACCTGACCTAGACCATTCCATTTCAAACTAAAGTGGCTTCAGCCAGATGTAAACAACAGAAAACAGTAACACCTGCCTTTGTTGGTAGTAAGATTTATATATACATTTTAATATTCAATGAATATTTGCCTGACTCTTATCGTACACTGTATGCACAATTCTTGAGCTATAGAGAAGATAGCTTTTAAAATAATATGCCCATCTCCCACCTCTAGCTGCATATCCTACCTTTCGGAAGTTTTTTCAAACATGTCCCAACTATATTTGGAGACCCAGTTTCTAGACTTGAAACCCAGTCATCCAGGTGAAAATAATTCTGCTTTTGGTGCTCTCTCTCAGGCTATGTTCCCAGTGCCTTTAAAAATATTCAGCTGCATCACATGAGATTTTAGAAAGTTGATTGCTGAATTATATTATAGCACCTTATGAATAGCTGACAGACCAACATGCCTGAATAAAAATGTCAGAACAGTCAGCCTTGTATCTTTAAAACTAAGCATGAAGAATGAACAACTCCACAAAAACGTGGCATTTCTTTAGTATTGTCAGGATAGCACGTGCTATAGCAAGGTACTGATGGTAGTAGGCTCCTCTTCAGAAGCATTGGACATGGGCAATCTGATTCAGATGTGCCAGGCTTCTTTTTGTCATCTCTGTACCAATCATGGGATCTTAGATGCATTTCAAATAATTTCCATGATGTGTGTGATAAAAAGCAATTTTGGTTTTTCCACAACTTCTAACTTAGGTACTTGTTACTGTTTTCACTGTCCTTCCATTTATGAAAGATGGAAATCTTGTGGCCTCTAGTGGAGGGATGGCACATGAACAATGCACAGACTGCAAATCGGAGAGATCAGAACTGGGAGGTTGCTTCCCCTGCAGTCAGAGGTGATGGATAGTAGTGGCATAATTGTGAAAGAGACCGCTTCTTTGATGCTTCTGGCAGAGGAGTTCAGAGTTTTAAACAATCACATGTAAATACCTGTGTTTATCTCCAAAGACATTCAATTCCATATCTGAGACTTTCAGAAATTAGCTGGTAGTGTTATTTTTCTATAAACAGTAAGTGTTTGACTTTAAGCAGCAGAGCAGGTGAGAAATGCAGATGTGCAGCCTCTTACACTGAAGGAAGTAGTAAAATTCACTGGCCGATTTCCAGATATGGATGCTCCAACTACATCACAAATCTTCTGTCTGCCCTGATGTAAAATGGAACTAACACCAAGATGTGTGCTTATTAGAGCTCCAACTTTAGAAATTAAAGCACTAGTAAATAAATAAATAAATAGAAAACCCACTAAAATTGCATGCATAATTTTTGCATTTTGACTGAAATGAAAATGTCTGTTCTAACTGAAGAGAAGCAATTATGACCTGCTAGTTTGAAAATGGGTTTTGAGCTGCTTATATGAATGTGTTTTTATATGTAGACTCTGCTTTATAGAACCTTTGTCAGCTTTGGTTGTGTTGATTACTTGTACTTTGATTTTTTTTATTTTTTTTTTCCCCTTTGGGAATAATTTTGCTGGTTTCTCTTTTGTAAAGGACACTGAAGCCATGAAGAGAGCTTTAGCCTTAATAGATTCAAAGATGAATCAGGCAAAAGGTTGGCTGAGAGATCCAAATGCACCTCCAGGTAATATTTAGACACAAACAACAGAATAAAGTTTTTTTTTTTTTTTAGGTCTTATTATTTGTGTTGTTTAGGACAAAATAGTCTATAAGCATTACTAGCCCTTACATAGTGGATTATTCTGAAAGAGGCTGTATCTACTTCTTTCTTTAGATACTGGGAATTGAACAAGTTATGTCTAATGACCTAGAAGCTTTGCTGCTTCTCAGTGGTCTAAAAGATATGTATTCCATGGAACATATATGTTCTTAATTTGCATTCTTGCAGTAAACCCAAAAACTTATTAATTGAACAGTAATTAACTGCAGCCATGGCTAATATTTTAAATCCTTCCTTTTGTATTTTCAAATTTTTATAACTTGAGATGTCTCTAACAGTCTCTCTAAATGTTTTTCTTTCAGTCTTGACATAAAATTTTGAGTATGAAAATCTGCCATTAATACGCTTGATTGCAATCCCCTTTAGTAATATAAAGGGTTTGTTTACAGTTGTATGTGTCTTTAAAGTAAATAAAACTTGATAGAGGCCTGTTCTGTTTGGCTGTTGAAAGACCTTATCAGATGGACTTCCTCTGAAATCAAAGCCAAACTAACACAGTTGTAAAAGTTGGATGTGAACTGTTGTTTTTTGGTGTATATCTAAATTTTTGATGAATGTGCTTTCGTGCCTGAACGTAATGCAGCTCACAGGATGTGAGATGATGTAGCAGTTCTCTCGTACATACCAAGGAATGTCAGGTTTGTTGTACTGACTGCTGCTGTGTCTCAGGGGATGCTGGTGAGCAGGCCATAAGGCAGATCCTTGATGAAGCTGGCAAAGCAGGAGAGCTGTGTGCAGGCAAAGAGCGCAGAGAGATCCTGGGCACGTGCAAAACCCTGGGACAAATGACTGATCAGCTGGCTGACCTCAGGGCCAGGTAAAGCTCTTAAGTGGGATGGACACTTCCCAAGTGCTATTAAAAAGTTTTTTTCTGCAGTTGTCACTTCCTAACCTGTAGAAAAGCAGAACTGTATTTTACCTTTTTTTATGTCAATCTCTTCTGATAAGAATAATGTTTTAATAAGAGAAATGTTCATTATATAATATGATGATCAGAATTGCTCAAGTAGATAATTCTGAGTTTGAATTATTGTCTAACACATAACCTTCCTCCAAATTAGGCAGAAAGGAAATTTTAAACTCTCCTGTTAAGTCTGTCCTCCAGAGAGAATAATACCCCAATTGCTGTAAGATACATGGATATTCTACTTTTTAGGTGTTTTCTGGGATGTTAGATGACATGTGGTGGTTGTTTATCCTTCATTAGCAAATTCTGCTGAACTTTGTGTGTCACATGATGGAGGCAGCTAAGACATTTTATTTTCATATTTATCTTTTTATTGACTTGCTGTCCTCACTTAGAGGTGGCGAGACTTTAACTCCTGCAGATTCTGACTCTGCAGCAGTCTGTAAATGAGGAGAGAAGAGGCCTTGTCCTAGGTACTTTAATGAAACTGTATCCTTAAATGGCTTTACTTCTTGACACTTAAAAAATGTTTATTCTTTTGAGGATGTTAAATGTCACATTCTGGAATAGGGAAAATACGCTCTTGGTTTTTATCTCTTCTTCTATTCCTCAGTTGTTTTTTGTTTCCTTAGGGAGGAAACAAAATCGGATTAAATATTATATCTCTTGCAATAGTTGCCGGGAATACTCATAAACAGGTTTTGTTCCCTCTTCACTAGAAAATAGCTTTTGTCAGTCGTGAGCTGAATCTGTGGTGCTCTTTTTGTCTCGGGCAGAGGGCAGGGTGCTACACCCATGGCTATGCAGAAAGCCCAGCAGGTGTCCCAGGGCCTGGACTTGCTCACTGCCAAAGTGGAGAATGCAGCCCGCAAGCTGGAGGCCATGACCAACTCCAAGCAGGCAATTGCTAAGAAGATTGATGCTGCTCAGGTACCACTAGTGTTTAACAGATACTTCAGAATGTGCTTACATTGCTGCTGTTGGAGCTGGTATACTGAACTGCTGTAGCTGGTTCCAAGCAGTTACTTGATAGGAAGAACATATAGGGGATATGTGCTTTAACAAAGAAAAATCTTAAATTCAGTCATTTACAGGATATGGGTAGTTTTGCTTCTGTTGATGATCCTTTTTGGTTACTCACTTGGCATTACTAAAAATTACAAGGTTGTTAAATTAAAATGATGGAAGACCTTGAATTTGCATATACACGAATCTTATTAAAGAAATGAATAGAAGAGTTTCAGATTGAACAGACTTATTTGTGGATAAAACCAGAGCCCTTTCTTTGGGCTCTATTTTGGGAGTGGAATTCAGGATTTAGCACTTCCTATTAATGACAGAAGAGAAATGATGTTAATGAAACTACATTTTCTTTCAGTTGATCCTTTATTTTTGTTACTCTTAATATCCCTCATTGGTCAGTCTCTTAACCAGTGATGATTATGATGGTCATCAAATAATGGATATTCTATATATACACATTATCTAAATGTGTATGTGTGTCTATTATCAATATATAAAGATACATTAATATTACATATGTATCAAATGAAATGGTAGTGGGACTTTTTAGGAAGAACTTTGTGAAAGTACCACCCTGGGCTCAAGAGCATCCGTTTTCATTTTTTCCCGAAAGTCACATCATCAGTTTCTAAAGGTAGTGATTCAATTTTGCTTTTAAAATATTGTTGGCAAATGTTGAGGGGAGAGAGAGAATGTAAAATCTTTGGGTAGATTTTATCTAGTTTGACATTGCTTTTCAAAACAGAAAAACTATGAGACAATAGAATAATTTCATGGTACCTAAGAACCAGAAATTGCTTTTGAGAAGTATTTTCTGTTAAATCAAGTTTTGAAAGCTGTATTCATATTTCTTTCTGTATAAAAGCATGCATAGAATAAACATTACTTTTAGTCTTCAATTGTACATAACTTCTTTCTATCAAGAATTGGCTTGCAGATCCTAATGGGGGCAGTGAAGGAGAAGAGCATATTCGGGGAATTATGAATGAAGCAAGGAAAGTTGCAGAACTGTGTGAGGAGCCTAAAGAAAGAGATGATATCCTTCGTTCCTTGGGGGAAATCTCTGCTTTGACAGCCAAGCTGTCAGACCTGCGACGACAGTAAGTATTTGTTTTATCACCATTAATTTATTTGAATGACCTTCATGTGCAGTTCTTGCTGAGCAAGATCAGAATATTGATGATTAAAATAAACCCTTGTTAGTTGCTCAGCCTAGTGATTTCTATCTCAAAGCCTAGCTTGCACTAGCTTCCTTTAAAAAAAGGTAACCAGAGATGTATTACATAGAAGTATTTTCTTTCTACTGCCTATGGAACATTTGAGGAGGAAACTGAAGCCAAAAGTGAGCTTGTTTGTACTGTCAAAACAAGGTAATAAGAAAAATAAGTTTGTTTATGCAGATGGATGTCATCACTGGTTTTTGCTAAGCAGTTTACTAAATAACAAGGTGGAATATCTACCAGTTCCATCACTGTCAGTGTTCTAAGCTGTAACTGCAAAGTATACAAAAGATAAGCCTTTCAGAAATTATATTTCTCTATCAGTTTTGCAAACTGGCTGCTTGAGAATGGAAGAGGAGAACCAGTTATTGTACAAACTGTGATCTTCACCTAAGGCTGGTTGCAGTAGAGCAATAAATATTTTTCTTGCTTCATTAGTTAGATGTTTTAATCAAGTTTTTATTGAGGTTTAGCTGCTGTAGGTCTTAATGTGCTACCTTTTGTCACGTTTATATATAGCCTTTGGTCTGTGGCTGCTTACTCTTCTGCTTGTAAGCTGTATGGCATGATTGCAGTTTCTCATAAGACAGCCATGGAAATGGGAAATAATTCTTACACCAGTATTGGCAATGACAGTACTATGCCTCCCTCCACCTCAGTGCTGTGCTGAACATATGTCATGTCCAGGTACCATAGCAGAGAATTGCTGCTCAGTCTCAACCCAAGTGTCAAATTCAACCTTATTTTAAAATATCAAGTACCTTTTATTGTGTCTTCCTGCTGAACTTGAGAAAATCTGTAAATGATCTTTATATGACTACACTTTTTTTCTTTTTTTATCCTTAGTGGGAAAGGTGACTCTCCTGAGGCCCGTGCCTTGGCTAAGCAAATAGCTACATCACTTCAGAATTTACAGTCCAAAACAAACAAGGCTGTAGCAAATACAAGGCCAGTTAAAGCAGCTGTCCATTTGGAGGGCAAGATTGAACAAGCTCAAAGGTGGATAGACAATCCTACAGTTGCTGATCGGGGAGTAGGTAAGTGTTTCTCTGTGATTTTCCCCCCAGTTTTAGAATCAAACTTGTCACTAATTTTTGTTGAGGAAACTACTGCTCCCGAGATGCTGAGGATGCATTGAATCTTCACTGGTGTGGAGACTTGAAGATTTGTAGCTAAATCCTGACTGCAATTACAGAATTAAGCTGGCCCATGATTCTCTTTGTGTTCTTTCCTAAAGAATGGAGGAACATGTGCTGTAGAGAAGACAAACTTAAGATTGCTCTTTGCTTTTCTCATTATGCAAATATTGTATCTCAAATTTGAATTTATACCTACTCCAGCAAATTGAGTAATTAAGTCCTTCAGAGAGGAGAACAACACTCATAAACCTGACTAAAAGTATGACTTCTTATATGGTTTCTGGGTTATCTGAAGAGAATGCTTATAACTAAAGAGAAAGGGGATCTGATAATCCCAGTATGCTCTCAATGAGCATATAACTGTGGTTCAGGAGTTGCTGGCACTTGACAGGATACTTGTAAGAAAAGTAAATTAAGAATATAAAAGTTGGCAGCAGTGCTGGATGATTCTTGGATAGTCTGGTGCTGTGACAGCTTCCTAAGTAATTTTAAGCTTGATCACAAACTTGGATTACTTGTGGGTTAGTGTTAGCTTAAAATTATTCTTCAGTAGGTCTTTGATGGACTTAATACATGATGAGTTCTTCTAAAAGAATACTGCTATTGTATTATTGAAAGAACAGAGAATTACATTCCTGTGAATGAGCAGGAAGCATCTGGAAGTGAATGAAGGAAATTACCCATGCTAAAAATAATTTTTTTTTACAGAAAAGCTTTCAACACACTGTGGAGGCTTTGTAAGGTGTTTCGTATCTCCACTGTCCCTTCCAATCCAGGCTACTTGACAATTCTTACTTAAGGCTTCTGGAATTCTGGAAGAGGGCATTTGGCTTTTTAAGTTGTGTACTTGTCTTTTCTTCCCCTCTTGCTGCTCATCTTCTAATGATGTGGAGATGAATTGCAGTATTTGGAATTTGCAAGTGCTTTCTGTTGGAGTCAACAGACTAGTTATTTAGAAATACCTGACAGCTGCCATGATTAATTTTTGTCAGTCCACTCTTGTTAAAAAGGATGTATCTCTAGCCAGAGTTGCTGTATTAAGCAAAAAAAAAACTGGAGACAGTTAAATTCCTCTGTGGTTTTGAACTGTAATTATTCAGTGATAAACTGCACAAGATCTTTTCTACCACCTAGGCAGGTGTTGTTAAACCCCAAGAATTTGAGGCATGCACATGTGTGTGCCCTGTTTTCCCACGGAGTGTTGGTGGCGCAGTGTTAATGCTGGCTGCCCTGTCCCCTGCAGGCCAGGCTGCCATCCGCGGGCTGGTTGCCGAAGGCCGGCGTTTGGCCAATGTCATGATGGGCCCGTACCGGCAGGACCTGCTGGCCAAGTGTGACCGTGTGGACCAGCTCTCTGCACAGCTGGCTGAGCTGGCTGCTCGAGGCGAGGGCGAGTCCCCCCAGGCCAGGGCGATTGCTGCTCAGCTCCAGGACTCGCTCAAGGTAAGGACTTCACTCCTTCAGCAAGCCTTCAGTGCGGGGGCAACCGTGAAAACACAGCTACAGACCTGCTGGTTTAGCTCAGGTGTTTAAAGCAAACTCTCTAGAAAGGCCTTGTTATCGTGCCATAAGATTAACAGTTTAAAACAAAATAGTATGCTAGCATTGCAGATTTAAGAGGCAAGGTCTCAAATGATGTTGTTCATAGCTTCTAATGCTGCTTCAAGGAGTGGTATGTAAGCTTTGTATATTTCAAATTACACAAAAGGTGACTAATTGGTCATACTTTTAAGGTAATTTTATCTTAATGTCTGCCATTGGAACAGGCATTTTTTTTTTGCAAGAGAAGGTTTTATGGGATTTGAACCCCTACAACTTTATATCCCTCTTTCATATGCTAATAATTTTCCATTTTTTTTAAGGATCTTAAATCACGGATGCAAGAAGCAATGACCCAGGAAGTTTCTGATGTTTTTAGTGACACCACAACTCCTATTAAATTGTTAGCAGTAGCAGCCACTGCTCCCTCTGATGCTCCCAACAGAGATGAGGCAAGTATACCCAGGTGGTCTTTTCTTTCCTGATAAAGCTGCAGTTATTGTTTAATTTTACCTGAATTGGTATTTTGAAAAATAAATCAGTGTTCTGAAAAATGAATTGATATTTTTTCTCAGGTTTGTGATACATGCTTATTAATTCTGACTACATAATGATTACTATGCAAACGTCTCCAGACTCTTGGAGATTGTGAATTGTATAACCCTGGAAGCAGTGTTGTCCCTGACTTCAGGAAATGGCAAAAATGTTTTCCTATGTTGTCAGTACCACATTGCTGTCAGTGGGCTACAAAATTCTTCTGCAAAAGTCCCTAACACAGTAGTTGGTGGATTCTTATATCTCAGCATTACATAAGCTGATTACAATAGTCAAATTCATGCCAGAATTAATCAACAGATTAAACCCGTTCTCTTGCTAGATATTGTTTCCTGTACTTGAAAGCCACAGGCTGCACATGAAGTACCTAAAATGTGTCTGGCAGTTCTGTTTGGCTATTTTGGCTTTTGGCTACATGATCAACATAATTCCCAAGGCCTTGGAGAATTTAGCTTTATTGCAGGACAGCTTTTTATTCAAGTATTCTGTTTCTTGAATATCTAAGGACTGTAAAAGGAGGGAATTTTTTTCCAATTCGAATTTTTAGTGTAAATCCCTTTATTTATCTTTCTAATATAGTTACTTTTGTATTATGGTTTTGAAGATGAATATCTGAGCTAAAATTAATAGAGTACTTCTTGCAGGAGTAGTCATCAGGAAATACTGAATTTCATACCTTGAAGCTATAAAGTCTATATTCATCTCTTTAGTTGTCCCACTGAGTTAGTAAAGAAGCAAGTCTGGTAATGTAAAGAAGAAAAAAACCAAATGCCTTCAAAGCTTTTATGTCCTTTTGCATCCTCTCAGGATGAGTTAATTGGGGATGTTACAAAGGTGTCTCTGACACTTCGAAGAAATTGTGTATTCTGTTAAGGAGGTTAGGGCTTTTTAAAATGTTTTATTTTCTTCTGACATCTAGGTGTTTGATGAAAGAGCAGCAAACTTTGAAAACCATGCTGCTAGACTGGGAGCTACAGCAGAAAAAGCAGCTGCAGTTGGAACTGCCAATAAAACTACTGTGGAGGGCATTCAGGCAACAGTGAAATCAGCAAGGGAACTCACCCCACAGGTGCTTGCTGGGTTTTATGGGCTGGGGATGACTTCTGGGCAATTTTCCTTATGCCTCTGTTCTCAGAGAAAATTGTTAATACCAACAAGGAGCATAGTACTGACACTCTTAAAAGGGGAATGGCAAATATGTCTATACAGGATACCAAGTAGAACAAAATGATCAAATGACATGTTTTATTCTTCAGCTCTTGCACAGAATTGTCTGAGACTTACACTTGAACCAAATGATTTTGAGGCTTAGTAAATTATGTAAGTGGAAAAAATGCTCCTTTTTTTTTCCAAAATAAACATATCTAAATATTGGTAGTGTAATAAGTATTGTGCTTGAGTGGTTTCAAGAGTTGTCTATAAGATTAATGAGTATGTAATTGAAGTTCCAGAAAAAAGTATTTGTGCTAGCTAACTTCAGAAGATCTTCAAGGAGCTAGATCTTGTACTAGAATTAATGAACTAGGTTTTCAAACATAGAGCTACACCCCAGTCCTGAAAAAGCAAATGCATTTTCAAGGATGTGCATAATGTTGATGTGTTCTGATAATTAAAAATGTGTTCTGTTGGCAGGTAGTATCAGCAGCTCGTATCCTCCTGAGAAATCCTGGAAATCAAGCTGCTTATGAACATTTTGAGACCATGAAAAACCAGTGGATTGATAATGTAGAAAAAATGACAGGTAAACTAGGAATTTTTGTTGAAGATCCTACCTGTGGCTAACTAGCTTGTATAGATTTTTCTCCATTCTGTTTGGACTGATGAAATATGCAAAGAATAATGACTGACTAAAAATAGATTAAGATAAGTGGGAACATGCTCTCTGACTCCAGGAATATGTATATGTTACAGGATATACAAAATAGCTGGCTTCTTATCTGTTAATACTGAACCGTAAAAAAGCAAATCCTGCTTTAGTTCTTTTTTGGGAAAATCAGAATACCATCATTTTTTATTGTGGTTGCTATTCTAGCAGTATATCACTATGACAACTTGAGGTTTTCTTCTATATAATCTTGGCATGTTGAAATAGGACAGATAATTGACTGAAGGAAAGAAAACATGTTCAAAATATTGTAACAGCTCGATGAATACAGAAAAGAATACAAAGCTCCTGATCCTGCTGAGGCACTGGAATGTTTCAGTCCTTCCCAAGTGCAGATCCTTTGCACTGACCTCCTGAGCAGCTGACTGTGTACTGCCTCCTCCTTCATCCCAGTAATTAAATCTTGGGTATTTTAAATCTCACTGCCTTGTCACTGTGAATCACCCCATGTGAAAAGCACATCCAGAGTGGTATTTCCTTTGGAATGAATGACAGTACAAGAAGTACTGAATATGCTTAAAGAAATTTAGTGTGAAGAAAGAATCTCTGCTGCATATACTGTGAAAGCCAGTTCTTGACTGAAACATTTCATGGGGGAGGAGTAAGAACTTGGGGTGTCATTAACAAGCTTCACCATGGTAACTGTCACAGAGGTACAACAGAATCAGAAGTTAAACTGCAGCAGTACTTTGGTCTGATTTCTGTGTCCTCTTCTGCTCTTCCTCACATCCCAGTTTTAAAATACTTTTCTAATTTAGAATTATCTCTGGAATACCAAATATCCCTTTTCACAGATGAAACTAGAATATTAACGTATTTAACTTTTATTCTAGGGTTGGTGGATGAAGCCATTGATACTAAATCTCTGTTGGATGCATCAGAAGAAGCCATTAAGAAGGACCTGGATAAATGTAAAGTTGCAATGGCCAATATGCAACCTCAGATGTTGGTAGCTGGTGCCACCAGCATTGCCAGACGAGCAAACCGCATCCTGCTGGTTGCAAAACGGGAGGTGGAAAATTCTGAAGACCCTAAATTTCGGGAGGCTGTTAAAGCAGCCTCTGATGAACTGAGCAAAACTATATCACCCATGGTAATGGATGCTAAAGCTGTGGCAGGCAACATTTCTGATCCTGGTAAGGATTCAGTCAGCTAATTTAAAATGTATCTTTTATTGACTGGAGATGATGTGAAGTAGTGCTCATTTTTTTTCTTATACAGCTGTGTATCTCCTTTTATGTAAATATGGTGTACACTTATATCTCAGAATGATGAAATCAAGTTCACACCATTAACTGCTGCATCCTGCTATTCTAAAGTGCAATCAAAGGCCTTTGGCATATTCAAGGGAAAAGGATTCTGCATTCTGTTATGATATGTGCTTTCATGTTCTTAATTAGAAGCATTTGTTACTAGTTTTAAGTAATACTACTTTATATAAGAAAATATTACTTTTTTTTTTATTCTAAAAGTTATTCAGCAAATTACTTTGGCTATTGATAGTGATTATTACTCAGCCAAGGCTTTATTGTATGCATGTTGCATATGACACTAACATTTCAAGCATACAAGTCTGCTGTAAACAATTTGGTGGTTTTCAAACACACATATAAGTGTACTTAGTACAGTACATTATTGAAGTAATTTTTGGAGGTGGTGTTCTAAATATTACCAAGTTCTACTAAATTGGTATTAAACTGTAATGGAATTTTTGTTCAGGTTTGCAGAAGAGTTTCTTGGATTCTGGATATAAAATTCTGGGAGCTGTGGCCAAAGTCAGAGAAGCCTTCCAGCCTCAGGAACCAGATTTTCCTCCTCCTCCTCCTGACCTTGAACACCTTCATGTAAGTGTAGGTAGTTTGTAGTAAAACACACAGTTGTCATTTACATGTGGATTACACTGAAATTACTTAGATATATTATTATTCCTTAGAAATAAAAGGTCTTGTCTGGCCAGTCATGCATACAAGTAGCCTCAAGTTTAAAAAATATCAATCCAGCATTCAAAAGGAAAGATTAAAACATGGTATTTTCTTTAACAGGAAGCACTTGAAAAACTGTAAAAAGGCCTGAGGTCATACAGTCATGTCTTGCCATGACACCATTGTTCACTCAATCTTTGCCCTGTTTCACTGCACTCAATAAGATGTTTGCCCTTCTTAGCTGACTGACGAGCTCGCTCCTCCGAAACCCCCGCTGCCAGAGGGTGAGGTTCCCCCGCCCAGACCACCACCACCTGAAGAAAAGGATGAAGAGTTCCCAGAGCAAAAGGCAGGAGAAGCAATCAATCAGCCCATGATGATGGCTGCCAGACAGTTGCATGATGAAGCCCGGAAGTGGTCTAGCAAGGTAAGAAATTGTTGTAAGTGTTTTGTGCTAAAAGGATTCTCTTTTAGTTTTATTTTCAGGATCAGTGTGTTTTGACTTATGACAGTCTTTCACAGACTAAGTAGTAAAAACACTGCTGTTGGAGGAATTACAAACTCTTTCAAGATCAGAGTGAACTAGGGTCAACAATACTTAGAATTGCTAGACTGCTTTGTTAACATATCCCTGGGAACACAAATATGCCCTGGATGCTAAGGTGTTTGTGATCCTTGGTGCTGGTATTGCCTAGAGAGTCACTAATACCTATGCTTGTGCAGGCTGACAAGCTGATTGCTATATTTAAGTGACTTTGAAAAGTCTGTATGGAAAAGTCCATATGGATGTTGCATATCCTAGCTGCAGGAACCATGACCTGGTTTGTCTTAATTCTGGAAGAAGCTGCAAGGTACTTTGCAGTTAATCTGATGCATTTATGATGGGGCAAAATGGCCACATATAGGTGGCCTGGTCTCTTTCTTTTTTTGGAGTGAGTCGTTTGCTTTTAAGGCTGAAATCCTGAATTTCCTTCCCATTTCAGTGCTATGAGGAAGTGTGAATTTGTCAGTCTCATAAATGCTAATATAGCTTTGTTTTGCTTTTTTCTCCTTCCTTCCCCCAAGAGCTACCTTTTTCCTCTGGCTGAAGCTGAGTGCTGAGTAAGAACTTCAGAGATTTAGCTAAATTTAAGGGTCAGAATTTGGCTTTTCTAATCTCACCCTTTCTCTGCACTAAATTAGGTGGTGAGTAAGGAGATAAACTTGAATGGCTTACAGAATCAACTTAAGTGCTTTGTGCTAAAGGAACATCTGTTTTGCAAGCACAGATAAAATACAAGACAAGTTTCTGCAAGTCTGTTTTTGTGTCTCTTATCCAAAATCCAAAGCTCTATTTTCCCCGTACTTCTGGATGTACCAAACACATTTTTATATTACTAAAGGGACATTACTGGAATGTATTAGTGATCTCAGAAGATAATTTTGAGGCTAAAGCCTTAATCTTGGTTTTTGAAAAGTGTTTTGATGTTGGAATCCCAGAACTAGTAACTTAACAATACGGAGTAGGTAATAAAATGCTTTTACCATATATATACTATATGCATTGTAAATTAAGTACTGCAAAGCTAAGCAGCAGACCTTAAAACTCCTTGCTGATTATGAAAGACCTCAAAGCTCAGTAACTTTAGATTATAAAACTCTGTATTCATTGCTGTTTCTTTAATTTGAGACTAACAAACCAGTAAGTTAGCCTGGCAATTGTCCTTCTAATTCTTTTTTAACAGTATCATTTTAGCAATAGGAGCACAGTTGTTCTCACAGTGTGTTTTGGGGAAGAAGTTTTAAAAACACTTCTGTTTTTAAAAGTCACCTGTTTTTTCTGTTTTTAAAACTCTCTGAACTCACTTGATTGATTGGAAGAGAGATTGATGGACAGTGCTACTGAGGAATATGGGCTACACCTGGAAAAACAGAACTATGAGGTCTTGCTTACATCAAGCCCCAACAGACTGTGTGTCAACTGTCTTTTGCCTTTTTGCTGGTAACTTTAGTCTACTGGTACTTTACTGTAGTAAAGTGGCAGGGATGGGTGAACAAGTACTTAGTCTTTGAAAAAATGTTGATAACATTGTTCATTCTTCTAAGAATGCAAATCTGTTTTTTCTCCTTTACAAAAGCTGCTCTTCACTGAGCTTCTTCACTGAAAGCTTCTGGGCTTTCATATACTCCCTTTTTCTCATGGAACATGAGCTGAACAATGTCTATTGCTTTAGTTTCCCTGGCTTTCCCCTCATTGAAATAAATCAGAAAATGAGGGATATTTGAATACTTTTCATTAGATTAAGACTTAAATAAAAGCAGCCTTTGAAGGTGAGTTGATTTGAATTGTTAGAACTTCCAAAATTCCTGTATGTTGTTGTTGATAAAGACTTTTTTTTTTCTATAAAAGGCCATATCTTAGGCAAAACACAGTTGCAAATGCACAGTTTTTGGTAAGGGAACCTTTACTTTTATCACACTTGGCTTTAGTTGAAGAAAGAGTTAGTAAACTTGTAGACTGTTTTTGTATTGAAATATTGCTGCCTTATTAATGCCTATATTGTTATACCTCTTACCTCTTCCTTGAGAACTTCTCTAATGTAATTTATTTGCTTGAACCCTCTCTTTTTTTTTAAGGTAATGGATACAACATATCATGGCAAAACAGTATCATATGCTTCATAAGCCTCTTTTTTAATTAATTCATTTTCAGTCTTCTTAAAGAACTGTAATATTCACAGTATTCATGGCATTCAACATCACTTCTTCTTTTTCCAGCCCTGTGTTGCTCTTTTACATGTTCTGTGTGGTACTTTGCTTCTACAGTGCCTTCCATCCTCTTCCATCCCATCTCTTTTTTTTACTCTACAGCAGTGTCAGTGGCTTTTCTGCTGCTATCTGCTCTTATCACACATATGAATGGGCTTCCATACAAAGCTTTGTATCTGCACAGACACCACAGTCATCAGCTGCTGTGCCTGCTCCTGTGCAGTCAGAACGGCTTCCATTGACACAGAAAAGCCATTCATTCCATTGTTCACCTGTCAGTAAAATGCTGTTCTGTGGGTCAGCCTCTATCTGCAGAAGCTGAATGCTCAGATGGAAAATGTTGCCGCATATTTGAATTGTAACTTTTTACTATTTTTGATAACTTTGGTTCACAGGTGAACTGTTTGTTTCTTTCTGCTGATCTTATATTCCTTCCCGTCCTCCCCTTGACCTAATCCTAGAGCTGCCTTGTCAGATCCTGAGAGGCCAAGAGGATGTTTTGGTCACTAAAACTGCTGAGTTTGTGCTCTTCTACCAAATTCTGCTTCTTGTACTAACTGTCCCCTGTTTCTCCACCCTTGCTGCCACCTGCAAAGCCTGATGTGACTGTGATTAATGAAGCTGCTGAGGCTGGTGTAGATATAGATGAGGAGGATGATGCAGATGTTGAATTCACTCTCCCCTATGACATTGAAGATGATTACGAGCCTGAGCTGCTGCTAATGCCAACCAATCAGCCCGTTAACCAGCCCATTCTGGCTGCTGCTCAGTCTCTACATCGGGAAGCAACCAAGTGGTCTAGTAAGGTACTCCCGAGTCCCCGGGGACTGATCCGCGTGCATCCGGCCACTTGGAACGCTGACACATTTGCACCACTCTTGATCCCTGCTGGGCCCCGCCATCCTGAATGAATAAGTGTGTCTGCACTTCATTTTAAGGACTGAGAGTGGCTTCACAAGTTTGCTAGATCTGTTTGTCAGTGCCGGATTGAAGCTTGATTGGGGTCACTTATTAATATTCAAAGACTTCCTCTCCCTTTGCATCTGCCTGGTCTTCTTTGTTATGGCAGTTTTCAAATTGTAAATAGGGATTGTCTTCCTCCCCTTCTGGTTCCTTTTTCCATTCATGTTGGCTACCTGGGAAGCCATGGTTAATGGTTTCCTAATGACTTCCGGATACAGCAAAGTATACAGAATTCAAGAAGTCATTTAAGGTGTCTATTGTGCTTGGCCTCAATTGATGCCGTCAATTAACATCCCTTCCAACAAGGAATGGCTTTGTATGGCAGTGTTTATGGAAGAGACTGCCTGACTGCTGGCTTGCACTGGGCTGTATTGCAAATGCTGGTCTTGAGAGAATTCTTTTCTGAAGAAGCTGCACTGAATGCTGTTAGCTGCTGAATTGAGATCCTGTCTGTATGAAACCAATGGAAATCTAACGAGGTTCAGACATTCACGAGTAGCCTGTCTTCTGTCTAAGCACAAATGTTTGCAAGACTGGGCACTTTTCATAGCATGCTGCAAAAAATAAGGTTGGTGTCCCATAACAAACAAATGGTAGGGGAGTGTGCATATGTATGTGTGTGTGTATACTTACCTAGATAGTTATACTAAACCATTTAATAAAAAGGGCTTTAAAAATGTTCTTGTCCTTTTCAGATTCTGGTGCTTGGATAACTTGTTAGACACTGGCCCTTCTACGTGAAAACATGGAAAAGCTTTGTGTTATGTCATTTATATCCTAACTGGTTATAGGAGCAAACTGTTTAGCTAATAGGTCATGGTAACAAATAGTTCAGCTGTTTGGGTCACTGTATGGGTAAAATGCCTGGGATATCATCTTGAACTTGCTCATAGTGAGTCACGCAAGTGTGTGCACAGGGCAGAGGATACCTCGTCTCAGCTGGGTTCTCACTGTGTACTTTTTTGCTCTGAACTTCGTTGGTCATTATCTGTGGGATTATTCCAGGGAAAGTGTGTACTAATACTTAAACTCACTCTGCTACTATTTCATCCACACAACAGGAATGCTTCAAAGCACCAAATAGTTCTGTTTTGACTAACAGCTTTCTATGAAGGGGAATAAGAGAAATATACTAAATGTACTGACAGACTACTAACGATCAATCAGCTAGGTCTGCTTTCCCTTGCACTAGGTTTCTGTTTGGAACAGTGTATAAGAAATGGGTTTGCCTTGGTCACAATTCACATATCAAATATTTCTCAGATGTATTTCTGTGACTGTAAATTTTGATGTACAAGAAATCTTGATAGTAATATAAGAAATATCACTAGATTATCTTCTGATAATGCATTTTCTTCTCTCCTGGAAGCTTTACTTTAAAGGGAGAGGTTGTGTGAAAAAACATATATTTTCAAGGAATAACTTTTAAAGAAGTAAAAGTTGCCTCTCACTTCCACGTTACCGGTGACAGAAGTTTTATGTGTCAGATTGTCTGTCGTTTATCCTTTAGCATTATTAGCAGTATAGCTAGTGCTTGAACAACTTCAGTTGCAGATGCCACTGAAAATTTCATGCTCAACTGTTATGACTACAACTGGTTTAGCACATTTTTTTTAACTTTAAAAGAAGTCTTTTTTGGGGGAAAATCTGGAATTTCAAATGCTAATAACATGCTTTATCCTAAAATCTAGTCATCAGAGCAGTAACTCATTCCATGGACAAGCTAACACTTTACAACTTCTTTTTCAGTTTTGAAGTGAGCTTTTTCCTCTGAGTGTTAATAAAAAAAAGAGTCAGAAACGCTGTAGTTAGTACAGCTCTTCCCTGTTCCTCGAAGAAACTTCTTCCATCCTTAACTTCTTGGAGTGTTCCTACCCCAGCGTGCAGTGCCCTGAGCAGTGACTGTATTGTTCCGTGCAGGGCAACGACATCATCGCGGCGGCGAAGCGCATGGCGCTGCTCATGGCCGAGATGTCGCGCCTGGTCAGGGGCGGCAGCGGCAACAAGCGCGCGCTCATCCAGTGCGCCAAGGACATCGCCAAGGCGTCCGACGAGGTCACCCGGCTCGCCAAGGAGGTGGCCAAGCAGTGCACGGACAAGCGCATCAGGACAAACCTCCTGCAGGTAATGGGGGGCTGGCGGTGCCCCCCTCATGTGCTGCTTTTGCTGTGCCTCTCTCAGGGCGGCTGGGCACAAGAGTTGTGACAGCAAATTATGGGTATCTTCCCTTGGCTTGGAAAGTTTTGTCAAGGTCTGTGTTTTTAGGTCCCATGGGAATATATATATATATATGTAATAATTATGTCAAGATGGACTGGACTGACACCATCATCAATCCTTTATTAAAAACTTTTCATGCCTTCTCTCAGTGGACTCCTTTCCTCATAATCAGTTCCACACAGCACTGGCTCCTTTCCTCATTAGCTGCCTCACACAGTACTGACTCCTCTTCTTACACGTAGCTCCACAAAGACTTTCTTCTGCATGACTGGCTAACCTCCAACTTGTCCCTTACCCAACGACCTAACCCTCTGTGTCCCTCACACAGCGTCTTCTTACTTTGTCTGTCCCTTGCATGGCCATATGTCCCTTCCTCCTCACAGCGCAGCCAGCACTCTATCCCAAACTGCAGCAGACTCTGGGTCTTTAGCTCCAGCTGCAACTCACTCTCAACTAGCTGACCCACTCTTTTATGACACCCATCCTCATTGGGTAGGCAAAGCTGTCTCCAGTTCTTGGCAATCAGTACAACTGTAATTCATTGGGAAAGATTGCCTTCTGCACTATCCTTACAAACTACTCGCCTACATATATATGTGAATATATATTCTATCAAGTTAGAATTTGAGGTTGAAAGAACTTCTGAAAAAATACTGTGCTACAAATACTGATCTAAAGTCTGCATTGTTTTGCATTTCATTCACTCATTCATTTGCATCAAAGAATAGTACCAGAAATGCAATAATTCTAAGTTTTTTCAGTCTCAGCCAAATATATATATATATATATCACGTTATTCCTAACCCAAGCAGACATTTCAGGAGTATCAGGAAGAATGGAAAAATGCTGGCTCTATCGCAAATATTTCCAAAGCAAGTAAAATAAGATTCAAATATCCTACCAATATTTACCAAATAGTTTTGAAGGTTATAGGACCACCTCTATGCATATTCATTTTCTAATAGTATAAGAAAATAAAAACATTTATGTGAAAAAAATGGATGCATAAAGTATTGGTTCAATTTACAATATGAAGTGGTTTTTATCTCTGTTACTTAGGTCTGTGAGCGAATCCCAACCATCAGTACACAGCTGAAAATTCTCTCCACTGTCAAAGCTACCATGCTGGGCAGAACTAATATCAGTGATGAAGAGTCAGAACAGGTAAGAGGTGCAAAGTCTGTGATGGTAGCATGGCATTGTTTATCACTTTCATGGGGATAAGTAAACAACCTGTTCTATCAGATGTGTTCTGGGAACCTGATGTTGAAGCTCAGCTGTTCAGGGAAGATAACTTTAGTACAACACCTTGGTTTCTGGCTCAAACGCTACCGTTTAATAGAGGAACAAGCCAAAAAACTACTCTGTTTCGAATTTTGCCATGAACAGCTTGTTAATCTCCTGCTTTGCCAATAAAAAACCGAGGGAAGGACTCGCAGACGCGGTAGGCTGGACCTGGGAGGGGCAGGCGCGCCCTCGGGTGGATTCCAGGGGAAACGCTCATTTTCAAACATGACCTGGAGTCCCTGCAGCTCAGTTACCTTCCAATTGCATCTTTTCAGGAGAAATCCTGCAGCTTTGGTTTCCGAGAGAGGTTATTCTACTTAGTGACATTAAGGTTGTATTCAGATTTTGCACAAATACACGGTGAGGAACGAGGAATGGGAAAGTTTTTTGAGTCAGGATAGCAGTTGCTGGTTTTTGCAGAGACAGTTACTTCACTTCTATTTTCATAGTTCCAGGCAGCAGACTTAATGTATTTGTACTGGGAGTCTTTGTGCACAAAGAGTTTACATGCTACTGTCCTAATCATGGTATTTACTGATACATTGGAAATTCTTCTTTTTCTTGACAGGCAACTGAGATGTTGGTTCATAATGCCCAGAATCTCATGCAGTCTGTGAAGGAAACTGTGAGAGAAGCTGAAGCAGCATCCATTAAGATAAGAACAGATGCTGGATTCACTCTTCGCTGGGTCAGAAAGACCCCATGGTATCAGTAAATACTTGCCACATTAGTATTGTTTTCTGTAACTTAAAATGCCTTTTTTTGGAAACAGAAGAGATATATTAACAGCAAAAGGTGCTGTATACATGAGCTTAAGATTAGCTTATGCTAATGCCCCATTCTAAGGGTGTGAATTATAAGATAATGCATTTCAAATGTCCTTGGAACACATTTGACATCCAACACCTCCAATTTGCTGCCAACAGTAGACAGTTGTTATAATTTGTTTTTTTTTTTTCTTTTCGAGATTCTCTTAGTGAATTCTGTACTCCCAGAAGCACATTTCATTTATGCACTGTATATTCCAGTAGTTTCCATGTGATGATATAAAACATGGACCTCACTTTAAGCTTGTCTTGAGAGTTTAGGACACTTGGTTACTTGGCAGTTTTTTAGGGACAATCATGGATACAGAAACTTTCAACTTCTCAACAGAATTTTATCTGGCTATTCTAAAACCACACAGAAATGATGGAAGGTGTGATGTTTATGGTTAAAAGAGGCAAGGTGGGGCAGCAGAACAGTTGTAAACTGAAGATTAAAACTCCATGTCTGAAATGCTGGTTTTTTTGCTTTTGATTCTTGCTTGGCAACAGTACTTTAACAGAAATTGAAGCTGTCTCTGTCCCCCTCCTGTCACCCTGTAGGTAGGCATTCCAGAACTCTTGTACTGTACTGAAAGGTTTTGCAGATGATGTTAGTAGCACACTGTTGACAGCTTGAGCCTTATGGCTGGAGACCTTAAATCATGGAACTCTTCCCTTGCTCAATTCTGCAATGTATTGAGCTGAAAAGTCCTGGTTCTCTTAATTTAGCTGCATGTCCAGGACCAGAAAATGCCACATGCAGGCTCTTTCTTTTTGAAAACCAAATGAGCACATGCAATTATTCTTATTTCCCTCTTCCCCCCATCTAATGTTATTCCAGCTGCTCAAGGTAAAAATTAAAATATAAAGATATTCAGTTTAAAAATACCTTTAGCCTCACTGCTCTTCTTTCCAACAATGCATAAGCTTTTTGAAACCTGAGCTCTGCAGGGACATGAAACCCTCTTTAGGTAAGCTGGTGGTTACCAGCAAATGGTAATTCCTAATGCTGCACATACCTCATTATTTTTATTGCTTGTGGAGTTTGGAGTCTCAATCTTTTTTTTTTCAAATGAATTGAACAAAGTGTTACTGTATCTTTAAAAAACTCCCAAACAAAATAACAATGTTGTTTTATCCTTCTATAATTGAATATGCCTTCATATATATATATATGTATTCATATATGATCATTTAATTGCCCCATAGAAAGGAAAACTTGTTTGAGAATGAGTTTCTACATTTGCAAGGAATACTTGTAGACTTTTGCCCAAATCAGCACTGACCTCATAATACCCTCCTAATTTGCTGAGAATTCTTGCATGATCAGACCAGCTTGAATAGAAGTGTCCTTGGGGAAAAACTTCTCAGTCTTAACAGCTCAAAGGGAGAGACAGCACAGTCAGCTGTCCTCTACCTGCCTGAAACAGTTATTCTATGCTTGGACCTTCTCCCCTCCACCCCCTTCATTGCACTGTTACCTAAAAAGGGAAGTTAAACTGTTGATAATACAACTGTCTCAAACTGACCTCAGCAGGAGAAGGCGTGTGTTCGTCTTGAATTTGCTCCTTGTGTCTGGGTATTATGAAATATTTGGTACTTAGGATCTTTCCTTTAGTATTCTCTTCTTGCAGTTACCTGCAACAGGAAGAGGAAGGAAGGGGTGCCAGAGCCTTAACCTGGATGCATTTGGTTGGTTTCTATCAGATCTTTAACATAATTTTAATGTAGTAATTTCTATTTAATAGTACATAACACTGAATATGTAGGGATTATTTTAAAGGGATTTTCTAAATAGTCTTCCTGTATTGCTTTTCAATGCTCCTCACATCCCCTCATCCTGCTCCCAACACCAGGCTTCTCTGTGGGATTTTTTTTTAATTATTATTATTTTAGCATCACTGTTTAGTTGCTTGAATGATATTAATGCAATATTACTAATGCCTTTAATACATAATTGTTTATGCCAAAGATCACTTTTTGTTTATTGAGGAATGTTTGCAGGAGAGTTATGAATCATGGTTGCCTTTGATATTCTTCCAGAATGTTTGCTCTAAGTTCTCGAGCTGTTTGTAGAAGCCGAGATACTTGTCCACCTTATGCAATTACTGCATTTTTGAACACTATTTGTCTCAAGTGCAGCAAAACTTTGAACAAGACCATGAATGTCACTTAGAAATGTTTTACCACTATAAAACTTTGTTTATAAACCAAAATGTATTGTATAGGCTAATGTTCTCAACCTTTCTTTGGTTCTGTTAAAACAATAAAAATGCATTTGTACAAATATCAGCTTCTGAGTGTTAATGATAATAGTGAGGATGATGGTGTAACAAGAGCAACAAAAAGCTAAAGCATAATAACAGTTGTTTCTACATGTTCTGAACAGAAAGAAAGTGGAAACTTTCTCAAACAGAAAATTAAACAAAGGGGTTTTTTTGTCTTTTGTGCCTGTAAAACTAGTAATTAAAGAATTTACTGGAAGCTGTGTTCAGTGGGAGAGAACAAGAGATTTTCTTGAGGCCTGACAGTGATCTGCTGTATTGTGAAAACTTGAAATGGAGTTGGCCTGGTTGTGTCAGTAAGGGAAGAACTGCTACTCTGACCAGCATCTTGTTAATGTGAATTTTACCTGTTAAATTGAATGCAAGGGTGATTAGTATGAAACCACTGTTGTATTTCCTTCACTCCATCACTGTAAGAATTTCTTACAAACATTTTTTTCTTGCTAAAAATTTCTACTAGCACACAATATTCCTGGTGGAACCAATGTTTAATGGTACTGTAGGACCAAACATAGCCCCATAGTGCCAGAGGACACCTGTATTTAAAAATAATTGGTAAAATTCAGAGTTTTGTACTGTTCACACAGTTCTCTCCATATCTGAAAGAAGATGAGATCTTGACAGACAACCACCTTTGTCAGCACTCCCAGAGCTGGGCATGAGGAGAAGGGGAAATCAAAACTTGGCAGTGTAATTCCTTGCTGATGATATCCTGATTCCCTAAACTCTACTCTTCAGAGAGGTGCTGGTACGTTGTTTTTTTTAAACAGAACAGGAACACAGGCCCCCTTCTGCAGCTGAGCTTCCTCTGTTGGGAGATAGAGAAGGAACCAGCCTGTGTACTAGCAAAGGTATTGGCCTCACACAGCTGCAGCCATTTCCTTGACAAAATACACCTCCATGCCCAGACTGGTTTCCTGCTGGTGAGTGCAGCTCTTGCTGACAGTGATGAGCTGGGCTCTCCCCAGACAACAGCTTTTGTGCAAGCCCCCCTGGTGCCCCAGGTCCTGGCACAGGAGGAGTGGTTCAGTCACACGTGAGAGGCAGCTGGGGTTGGGACTGGAGCGCTGACACTTCTTTATGTCCTAGCTCAGAAGGGTCAGTTCTGTTCCATGGCAGGGAACAGCATTTCCAGGTTTCTACAGCTACAGTCACTGAAGGATGCCATTTGCCAAAACACAGAGTGGGACTGTAAGGATGAGTGTTGAATTGATGGATCAATTGAAAAAGGCAGACTAGAAAGTTGGTAGCTTTTAATAACCAGGGTTGTGTCTACACAAATGGAAGAACTTACTAGATGGTGGTTCTTCACAGTGCTGTTTTATGTGCTGTAATTTTAGAATTTCAAAATGATTGTTTATAGCCAAGTTGACCCTAATGATATTACTGAAGTTACAAATAGAGAAGACTGTATGCTCATTTCTTTCCTTACTGACTTGCTGCCAGGGTTCAGATGGATTTCCCCTCTTCTTTCCAGACTGGATCATTTTTTGTCCCAGTATTTGAAATTTTGACTACTAAGTGACTTTGGTTCCTACTCTTCATCTGAAGCAAAGTTAGTACCTACTCATTGATTTGTAAGCCAAACAGGTTAGAGAAACAGAGGATCTCCAGTATCCTACCCTTAATTAATCCTGAACAAATGCATGGTTTGGAACCTGATGGCTACTCTAGAATATCTATTTGTTTAGAGATGTTTTTGTTGGTATATAAAAAGATTAGCTTTGCTCTGACTGTTGAGTCTTTGAGATATCATAAATAAATGTCCTCCATTTAAAAATAAGAAATACGGAAGGGTCCTTACCTGTCGTGCTCCTAGCAGCCTTTTAAAACTAAGCAGCTGCACAGTGATCAAGTTCAGTAAAGATGTAGCAAATAATCGTTATTTAATAGTGTATCACATACCTCCTGCTTAAGAGCATCATGAATCGTTTACAAGAGCATGAACATTTCATAAGGTGAGACATACTTGCAGTAGAGTTCCCTTTATTTCAGAACATTAAAGCACACAACCATTAAATACACTTGACACTTCTATTGTGCTATCTAAAAAGCTACGCTTGAAGGTACACACTGCACAGATCTGGTGCCCTCCACTTCAAACAAGTGGAACATCTAAATCAAAGCAAAGGCTTCACATAAAAAATAGATCTTACTCTCTGCAACTGTATCCTTAAAAAAATGATGAGGATGATGAGATTGAATGGAAAGAAAGTGGATTACTGAAGCAACACTCGCCCCCCAGATTTAATGCAGGATGTTATTTTTATCAGCTCATCTGCAGATGGCAGAAATGAAAGCTGATTAAGGCAAATGCTTCTTAAGAAAGGCGATTTCTTGTAAACAACACAGAAATTATTTTTTACTTCATCAGAAGCTTTTTCAGGAGTGACACTTGCAATGTCCCAGACCCTGGGGGGCCCCTTGCCCCTCTCACTGCTGCTCCATTTCTGAAGGGATTACATGCTGCTTTGTGGAATGCCAGCTTGCAGCAGCCGTAGGTGGAACTGAGGTTTATTTGCAGGCAGCTCCAGCAGCAAAACATGCCACCAGAAGACTTTTCCAGTGACCTGTCTGGCCTTCAGAATGTGCTTAACCTCGGGGCTTTGGTATCTGACTGGCAGTGTAGTGTTTGCAACATTTTGTGGGTTGCCCATATCAAACTATTCACCAGCACAACAATTCAGTAAAAAAAGAGTGAAAGTATAATAGAAAAAAAAGTACCTTAATTTAAAGCCATATTAAGAAAAACTAAGCTATGCTTTCATTTTAAGAGCTGCTGTGCACAAATGCTTTGATCCCAAACTAATCAGTGTCTATTAATTAATTAATTGGCACCTAACCAACATAAGTCACTAAGCAGTCAAGTTTTTTTAAGGGGAATTTCCTCTTAGCATCTTCTCATGTCCTGACTTGGAATTTTCCTGCTTTTGTAATATATTTGACACCTTTAAAAGGCTTGTATTTTTCTCCATACATGTCTAGGCGATTCACTTTCAGCCCTGAAAAAAGATAGAGACAAGTACAAAGTTAAAAGCAGAATGCTAGGAATCACAGCAGTTTGATTAGAAATCCAGCTGTCTTGAAGCACATTAGGATTGATTAGGAAGCTCATTTTCCTTTCTTTCACAAGTTGATCTGGTTTCAAGCAGCAGATGAGAACATTCTTGTCACCTAATCATAGCTGTCTTGGCAGGGCAGTACCTTGTTTCTCTTCTACTCCATAAGCCAACATCCTCCCTCCAAGAGATGAACTATGGAACAACCAAGTCTATCTTCCACAGCTCCTGTACACTGCACTGCTTTCCCATCATGGAGATGAAGCAAAGTTTCAGAATTCTTTTCACCCCAAGTCGTAACTGCAAGAACCAGCAATCCCTCTGCTACTCCTTGAGGAAGGCCAGTAGCTATTAATTACCTACAGCTTCAGGTTGTTCCATGCTTTCTCACAGGTCTGTTATCTTTGGTGTCCAGCCACTGGAGCAGCTCTATCTTGCTAGATTTAAACTAGTTTAAGAGGAAACTGCAAGATTCTGTTCTTACACAGGAACTGTTATTTACTCCAAATAGTCTAAGGGCCAAAAGGACCATAGCCTGGTACCTATCTAGAAAGGGACCACATGTACTACCACCAACTCTTATCAGCTGCCTTCAGTCATCCTCCTCCTCCTCCCTGAATGTGAGTTCTTGCATTGTCAGAACCTTAATCCTGCAAAAGCTTGCTTGGAGAAGCATTTTACACAGGGATAACTCACATTATTTAAGTGTCTGCAGACTGAGGCCTTGTCTGCTTTAAATTTACTTTTGCACTTACCCTATAGACTTCATTCTGCTTTTACTTGCAGATTGTTTCAAAGATGAAAAACTAACCAGCTCCAGAAGGAAAGAGTAAGAAGGGCGTTCTTCAAAATTAATGCATTTTTATGACCACTAGAAAGAGCTTTAGTGGCACGAGGCAAGTCAGGAGCAGCACACTAAATCATCATCCATCAATCTTCACTAAAAGGATACATTTGCATGTTTAATGCACCAGTCAACAAAGAAAAATCCATTCTTCTACACTTCTCACAGTCTTTCTTGAGCAAAACAATTGGGAATTCACAATTCTGAGCAAAGAAATCTTCCAGCAAGGGTAACTGCCAGGTTTGGGTAAATCAGACTTTATAATTTTGGACTACGCTGACTTCAGATCTGCATCTCCAATGAAATGATTAACAGTTTCCCACATCCTTTCCTACATCAGCTTACTCTGCCAGCATCAATTTCATGCAATACCTCCCCACTCACCTGAAATTGCAAGCTGTTGTATCTTAAACTGGATATTTAAACTTGGGTTCTCCTCTGGCTTGGGGGCTCCAGACTGCAGGTTTACCATGCCCTTCAGGTTTGGTAGCTTTTGAGGGGTAATTTTGCCCACATCCCACGTTAGCACCTTGTCAGGAAGTAGAGAATAGTAGTAGTACATTCTAGGGAACAACCTCATAAGGTCAAGTTCATGTCCAGCTTTTAGTTTGCAGGCTGGGTAGAGACAGTAGCCTGGGAACCCTGAGAATTACCTCACTGGCTGGGAGAGGGCTCCTGCAGGTATGGGGTCTTTCTTTCACCCTGTCAGGGCCGGTCTGTGCACTGAGAACATCTTGTTCCCTTTGCTAAGGATAATTGACCCTGGTCTGTTTGGGTCAGCTGGATCCATGAAAGCAAGACAGTAACCAGCACAAAGACCATAGAAACTTAAACACAAGAATGAGGAGGGTAGGAGCAAGGCACTGGACCAAAGGAGATGTCTAAGCCAGACTAACTTTCTCAAGGCTCACTTGTTTGCCATTGTTTCTTACACTCACTGAAGAAACGTGGAACCAAGCAGGCCCTTTACTCACCCACAAGAGGTGGTTTGTTTGTTCTTATCATAAACACATAAATACAGAAAAACCTCAATTCTCCATGCTTTTAAAAATTTTTGCAGTTTCAATCCACCTAGTTATCCCAACTCTTGATAAAAACACAGTAAAATTTATTTCTGCAGATAGGAAAGCAAACTTTAAGTTTTTTTGTTGGCATTTTTCTTTTAAAAGGATCAAGGTCTATTGTTTTTGAAACAAAATGCTAAATGGAAAGCTTTCCCTAATAATTTTAATGAATTGCTGACTGAGATATTCCAAGGGCAGCAGAAAGCTTAGAGCAGGGTATTAGAGGCAGCAGAATGGTTTGGCTCAATTTTTTTTAAGTAAAAATGGCTCCTGGGCACTAAAAGGTTTCAGGAGCTATATGAAATTTATGTCTCAAACCCCAACTCCAAGGCAAGGAATCAGGAGCCCAAGACATGTTTTTTCAGACACTTTTCTTTTCCTGTATGTCTTTAGGCAGATCTTTTGGAAGAAATTTTTTCTCATCTCCTGCTCCCAGTTTTGCCATCTACCCATTTTCAAGACTAGTGCCTTTTCTTCAGAAAAATATGTTTTCACAACATATATTGCAAAATATATCATGGCTGAAACTATCAGCAAAATACTGCTGCATCCACTAAGGAAATACATTAATGGGTTAAAGATCAGTGTAAAATGAGAGGAAGGGAAGGAAAAGGATACTGACAAAGTCAGAAATCAGAGCTGGTGTGTATCTAAGTTTGAAAAAGCAAATTTTAAAGGTAAATTTTTAATTCATAAATGTATACTGAACAGAGTTTTCTGCCAAGTGTTGAACACTGTTCCAGTATTCTGCAATATGGGTGACTTGTAGTAATGCCATCTTTAATATTTAAATAAATAAAAATTCAAGACTTACTTTAGTAACTGGGTCAAATGTATAGCTGCCTTGTGTAGCAGTGAGGTTCATGTTAAGTACGGCCTTTGGCATGTGAACTGTCATGACAACTCCTTCTACTGTTTTCCCCATATTCTGTTTTGGTCCAATGGTAACATCAAATCTTCCTGAAGAAGTATTTTCCTTAAAACTGATCATGTGCTTCACATATACAGGAATTGCCACCAAGCTGAAAAGAGAAGACAGTAGCTGAATGCATCCTGGCTACTTCTCTGCTTAAGAAATTAAAGCACTTTCTCGTTAATGGTTCTTATGTTTCTGGTATGTATTCAAGTTAGAACTGGTTTGTTTGAGAAGTGATAAGTGAAGTGATACTCTGCTTTTCAGCACCATTGCTGAAATGATTTTATCAGCAGAAAATCACAGGAAAAAACATTTACTTAATTTTCTTCCAAACACTTTGTCCTATTCTTTCTTAATCTGGGGTGGGGTTTTTTTGTTGTTTTTTTTTTAAGTAATCTCACTGAGCCAAATCTCAGAAGAGCCACTAGTCAGATCAGGCTTTAGTTTGGAAATATCTGCAGTTTGGACTTTTTTTGCTTTACTCTTTTCATGAAGCTCAGAATTCTCCATGTCCACAGAGACTTACCCATAAAGCAACTAGCACCAACACCAGTTACTAGGACTGAATAGCCTTATATTGCTGTCATGTGTGATTTACTCCACTGAAAAATTATTGCTGAGTATCCGCAGGTCACTGAGAAATGGTTTTCTTCTTTTAGTAGGGACAGAGCAACAGATGAGACAGAACCTGAGCGTACATATTTCAGAGCAATGCAAATTCCCCCCCTAGGAAGGAGGAATGTGCTGTTACTCAGGTGGAGAGCAGCAGGTGGTGTAGCTGGAGAAGCAGTGTGTGAATGGAAACGTACTTCTGGGAACTGACGCGGTAGGAGATCAGCCTGAAATTGCCATCGGGGGGAATAAAGGAAAGGACTCGCTCAGACTCCCAGCGTTTGAACCGAATACACGGATGGAAGCTGACATCATCCAGCAGCCGTGGGTTCTGGAAGGAGTGGCAAAATGGTAAGTGACATCTTATCAAGAACCAGCAGTTTGAGCTACCCGATTCCTATTTCTTGGACTCTGAGTAGCCATTATCAGAGACATGTTACTGAGCTAGATGGATTTCTGATCTGACCCAGTACAGCAGCTCCTGTGAGAGTATTTTTATGTACAGACAAAAGCCATTCCAACTACTGAACAATGCAGCTTCTACAATATAATGCAAAACTTGTTACTTTTCATATATGTAACATGTGAAATAGTGATCTTAAAGTTGTTTAACTCTGATCACTAAGGAAAATAAATCCTGAGCAATTAATATTCCCAAATATAGTCTGAATTTACCATGAAAGACAGAGAAAGATCTGGCATTCCTGAGAGCTTAATGCATGAATCAATAACACCTTGGATTTCTGCAAAGACTGTGGAACCTGCAGGGAAAAACAAGACACTTGACTTAACATTATTATGAAAGGCCTAACAGATGTGGTGAAGTGCAGCTAGAGGGCACAGATGACATTTGCACAACACTCAACAACATGCCAAGCCCAGCTAGGAAAGGTCATTCCAGTTACCTGTGTTCTGGCTAGCTTGCTAAAATACATGAGCCAGAGCAAACAGCCTGTCCCAAATTGGTTAATTATACTTGTGCCAGCTGTTACACAGGACTTGTACTAGATGTGCTTGGACTGGTTGCCAGCAATAAGCAAATAAGAATTTCATAACACACCAATCTTTTCTTTCATCCCTGTCCCCAATCTCCAGAAAACTAGCAAGTTGTGTAGTGGTGCAGGGAAGCTGAAGCACATCAAAACAGTCAATGTCAAAATGCGGTAAACTGGTGTTATAAAGCTCCAGCTAACTTTGGCGTTCACAAGTAAAGGTTGTTTAACAATGAAATTAAATATTCATCTTGACGTTAAATAAATCTATAGCAAAAACCCCCAAACCTCCAAGCAAGAATACCAAGCATTTTACCCAGGAAATGTTCATTTCCTGAAATACCCTCTAAGTAAGAAAGGCATAAACAGGACTCTGGACTAATTAATTAGCTCCACATGCAAAGGTAATTTTAGAAGATAGGTATAAAACTGGCTTATCTTGGCAAGGCAAAGGAGAAATGGTGGCTTTATACTTTGTTTGAAAAGAAGGAATCCTGTTTCAGGTTAAAGCAGTCGACCATATCCCTATGAAACAAGATAACTACCTATTCTAGGGGAACCTCATCTACCTTAATCCTAGTGAAAGCTATAAAGAAGGGCTCTTGCATTGCTAGTCCCCAAGGAATCAGAGCAGAAAAGAGTAGCTATGACTACTGCAGCAGATCCTCCTAGGAAATAAAACACAGTGCACACTGATTTGACCTGAAATACACACAGAAATCCACCATGGTCTTGATTGTACCTTCTCAGACTAAGCCCTCACACTGCTCCTGGGAATCTGAAGGAGCTAGGACGGTAACAGCCATCAGCATGTTCTATAAGGGCCACCTTCTTTTAGCTTCAAGATGGGGAGAGTAAGAGCTGCACAATAGCTATTTATGACTATCCACTTCAACGGTGGCTAAAGCATTTGCTGAAGTGGTGTACAGAACCAAACCAACACTGACACTGCTACAAGAGCACTGAATGAATAAGCAGAGGTTTGCTCCCTGCCCCATACCACCCCAAAAGGGTGTCCTGCAGTCTTCACCCTTGCTAACTGCTGGCCCCAATACTGAACAAAACACCAGGTTCCTGCCCACAGCTTTGCAGTTTTCTTCCTGCATATTTTTTTCCTTTTTCTTGGCATACAAGTTATCATGTTCCTCCTCAAAGTTAAATCTCAGAATAAAGACTTCTGTATTTGAAAATTATACATTTCATTCACAGAAAAGAAAGGAGTATTATTATGCTTCATAATATCTGGGCCCAGTTTAAATATAAGGAAAACAATACTGTCCAACTATTTTGCACCAAGTTTATCTTGCTATCAAGAAAGATAATGAAGGATTTTGTCTTGCTCACTTGAGGGCCTTCAAAGACTACATTGTTGGAAGAACAATGGGAGGGAGATCATCTTCTCATCACATTTCAACTATTTTTTCCCATTATATCTGTTATGAGATATAATCAATATACAAACAGAAAACATAATTCTTGTGCATGTTCTCAAAGCAGCCCTGAGCATGTTGCTGTTTTAAGATTAACTGAAGAAACACACTTAAGCTCATTATTTTAAATAGAATATTTCTACCCAAGATAAAAATGCATATATATGAAAAAAAAAAGAAGGTTGGACTGTATTCTCTCTAAAACATCATTAGCTTACATGTAAACACACTTGAGAAACAAATATTAGTTTGCAAGGCATCTTACCTGATTTGTCTATAATTGCATCAATTTCTTCAATGACATCAAAATAGGCTTCATTGTTCGTGTATTTTACTCCTGCTCTGCGCCAAGGAATGTTGGATAACTGTCCAGTGGGAAGTGTGTCTCCCACATTACTACTGCCTTAAAAATGAAAAGGAACTCAAAATCAGTAATTCATTACAAAAGGAATGTTTCAACTGCCAAAATAAAAAAATCAAGGCAAGGCTTGCCCCCAAGAACTGCAGGCTAGAGCCTGGACCCCTACGGTGTTATTCGTGGGGTGACGTGAAGGCACTGGAGCCAGGTGTCCAGACTTAACAGCTTTCAGACTACATTCTGCACAGGAAAAACAGTGCTCAAGTCAGCAGGAGGTTTGAGTGGGAGTAGATGTGGGGCTAGATCCTGGGGAGGATTTCATCACTAATTCAAGACATGAAGCTGCCTGTGAGGGCCTTAAGCCTGCTTCCCCATTCTCCTAAGAGTTTTAGCTGAATGACTTCAGGGCTGATTAACAGGTAAGAGTCATTAGCAAGACATGTGTAAGGAGCCTTAGGGAGGGCTCCTACAAGCTTTGCTTGGAGCTTGTGTTAGGCTGAGGGTCTCACCCTCGGTACCCATCTGAGCTATCCTGCATCAAGGTGACAGCCATGTCTATACCTGACCATGTGTCAAATCCATCCAGACCCTGGCCCAGACTGGACTTTCTGGTTTGACCTGTCCCATTCTGATGGATGTTACTGGCAACCACTGAGCTGCAGATGACCTGTTATCATCTGATCCTGTCCCCGACCTGTTGCTTCAACTTCTGGGCTCCCGACCAATGATGCCACTGTCCCTGCCTGCCTTGCTGTCACCCTTGGCTCCTGGTTCTCAATATCATCCAGCATGAGAGGAAGGCTTCCTGAGCCACCTAGTTATAAAGTAAATTGATGATACTTTAAAAAGGAAAAAAAAATAAAATTTACCAATTCTGAGGCTTAGGTGACTGATGCTAGAATCCCAGCACAGTGGAAACAACTCCCTCTGCTGGAAGTAAGTCTTGGTATAGGGCCACAGCTCATGCTGACTTGTGCCCTTTAGCACAATGAACATGGTAGCGTGTCCTGCCACGTGAAACGGCTTCACTGAGAAGCTGGTGGCCAGCAGGTATCATTTCTACAAAACCTACTTTGGCAGGCCCTAGCCTGGCAAGCAGAAAATAGAAGTTTTCATTTGTTTGAGTTAGTAGAAGCAATTACTCAAAAAAACCCTTTCCTAAAGTCCACCCCTGTTTGTGCTATAACTCAGGGGGGGAGGAGTTGCAACCATTTTTTCACTCCCACTGCATGTCTGAAGAGGAGCAGTTGCTGTGTCTGTCCCTCAGCAGCCTTGCAGGGTGCAGCAGTGCTGCCAGGCCAGGTAGATAGGAGACCTCTCAGGCTGCTGTTTCCACCTGCTCAGCGCTGAGCTGTTGACAGTGACAAGATGCAGGCGGTCTTGGGCAGGCGCTTTAGGCTCCCAGGGAATTTTAATAAGGCTTTAAATAAAACAAGAGGATTTGATGCTGCAACCCTTGGCTTCAGGAGTCTTAATTCTCCTTACAGAGGTCCATCTAGTCCATTCATGTCATATTTTTCATAAGTGTAAATATTAGTATCCTAAACCACATTTAAAAAACCTAACTAAACTCCAAATAAAAGAAATTAAAACTGATGAGATTTATACTCAAAGACTAAACCACACCTACTACCTTAAAGACCAGCTCCTCTGAGTATTATGTGTGTGGCCCTGCAGCCCAACTACTCCTCTTCTCTAACACAATGGACAGGCAACAGTCTCACGTCTCTCTGCCCCCATGTGACACCTCATGGCTCACCTCCCTTGCACCCGCTTGCCAGACAAGCAGATTCCACCAGCTCAGCTGACAGACATTTGGCTTCATCACTGCAAGACAGACCCATTTACAACAGCCTGAAATCAGTTGCGAAATCAAATCCATATGAACCCATGTGCTGCTTGGTGGTGGGGGCAGGGTGGAAGATGAGGACAGGCTATTTGCTTCCCTTCATGCTATCTGTTCCCACCTGTCAAGGATTTATTAGGTATCTATTATATACCTTTCTATAAGGATTTCTTACAAAATGCTTAACCTTCTCCAGTGCCCTGCAGTTATTCAAGGCTTGGGGTGAGCTCTGTACCACTCCCAGAGCACCTGTCTCCAGTATGTCCTGACTGTGTTAGGAGCTGCTGTTCCTGAGGGACTTCAGCAGCTGTGGCTGAACCAGGCAATGCCTCTGAGGACAGCAAAGGGGCCAGGCATAAACTGCAAATAAGGAGGGAGTTGCTTTTATTCAACTCCTATTGATAAGAAGCGGCAGGACAGTGCCCTCACCTTACAGATTCACATCAATATATTATTTTTTAGCTAAGAGGAATGATGGGGCTTTTTTTTGAAACATTCCTGATATTACATATTTTCATACCTGTGATGGAGTTGACAACAGAGCGCAAAATTGTGGGAGGCTTAATCAGCTCCTTCAGTATGTTAGATTCTGTTGCCAGTGGAAAGCCATTGTCTAGCATTTCTTCTAGAAGTTCATACACAATTACTACATTGTCCTTAATTGCCGTCTCAGAACATTCGCCAAAGTAATCCTAAACAAATTCAGAGATTACAGAAGAGAGGATTTTTATTCCTGTTAGAATGCTTTGCAAAAGGAAGTTTGTTTTTTTCTTACAGGAGCCCTGCAATATATGAAGGCATTTCAGGACCTAAATGGATTATTTCTATAGTCTGATGGCATCATATTGTTAATTTTATATTTATCACCTAACTGAAAATAAATACAAGCATGAACAGTGAAATAATGTAACGTGATGTACTACTATTTGACTTATGAATATTAACATGTCTTCAGTTACAAGACTCAGTATCTTTATTTTACAATCTTTTGGCAATGCTCAATCTTCACAGCATTTCCTTTACATACAGTATCTGTGAAATTGGTGGAGAAGTGACTTCCTTGCAGCCTTTTCCTCACTACAGAGTGCATGCTGCCTGACTACATGCTCCTTCTTCCCATCTACATAATATGAACAGTACAAAAGCTTATAGAAAAAAACCCAGCATTTACAAAATGGGATTTGGGTTCTGATGCTTGTGAGTACACAAAATAAACTTCTTTTTCCTTTGTACCCTAAACCTGTGCTTGACTTAAAAATTGCAGACAGAAAAGTCACTGACAGAAGGATTTATTACCTTTCTCTAAAAGTTTATACAAAAAAAATCCCTTGAAGTTATTTTAGAATCATAGAATCACAGAATGTTAAGGGGTGGTCCCACCCCCCACCATGGGCATGGACACCTCTCACTAGATCAGGTTGTTCAAAGCCCCATCCAACCTGGCCATGATCACTGCCCAGCTGAGGCATCCACGGCCTCTCTGGGCAACCTGTTCCATTCACTATTTTACTACCCTCACAGAATAGAATTTTTTCCTAATATCTAGCTTAAATTTCCCTTCTTTCCGTTTGTACTCACTTCTCTTTGTCCTATCCCTACAGTTCCTGACAAAGAGTCCCTCTTTGGTTTCCCCACAGGCCCCCTCCAGACACTGAATTTTAAAATCATTGAATGGTGACAGACCTGGAAAGTATCTGCTACTCGGTGCAGAAACTCAATTACAAAGAGTGGTGGCACTTCTGTCTGTATGACAGACACAAAGAAGATTTTATCCCGATAGATGCTGATGAGGTAGTGATGTGGAGTGGAGATGACAGGAGGCACATTCTCAACATCGATTGCTTTCTCCTGAGCTTCAAAGAAATAATCGCACACAGACTGGCTCACAACGCTCTTCCAGTGCTTCTCCAAGAAGATATCACCAGAACAGTTTATAAGAAACAGACTGTGGATCATTTTCTGTTGGAAACACATTAAAGGGAGTTAAAATAAACAAAAGGATATGTGGATTGACATTTCTTATTCCAGATTCCCTTTCTTATGATGGTTATTCTTTATTAACACGCACTGTGAATTTAGGAAAAAAGTCTACTTTGTTGCTTTTCTTTGAATTCTGTTTTCTTTATTTAGAAGAACATTCCACCAAAACATATTTGCCACTGGATTAAGTTGCTTATGTATATCATAATGCAAGCATGAAGAAAGCACCCTCATTTCCCACTTTCATCCCTATGTGATATTTGCAATTTATTTCTTAAAGAAAAGCTGACTCCCATGAGCTGCCACTCACTCAAACGTGTTTGCCAAAATGAAAGAGTTACTCGTACAGAAAGTTTCCTATGGCACTGCAGTTGGCCTGGCAGTTGCCCACATAACTTAGAATTGCTCTATCTTAAAGATACAGCTCTTTAGCTTGTCAGCTTTCAGCTGTTGAACTAGAAAAGTGTTTTTTATTTGCTGGCAGATTAGTCTAATGTTCTATGCCAAGCTGCACTTGGGTAAAGGGTAGAAATTCATTAAAAGTACACAGAACTAGTCATTTATAACTGATTTAATGAATAAAATTGTCTCAAATGTGCTTGGCATGCATGAAATATGTTTACATGAAATGTTTTTCACTTAAAAACTCTCTTAAAAGGGGAGTATGAACTGCAGGCAAGGAATGTAACTTTTTTCTTATCTCTTTAAATATTTACAAATAACATGCCTCAGCCACTGATCCTTCATTATATTCATGGGGCAAGAAGCTTATGTGCCTATTAAAACAAATAATTCCAAGTCTATTTCTCAACTTTCAATGTGAGAGTAAGTGAACTAAGTAGTTGGTAAAATGAACAGATGATTATCTGTATCTACACAGGAGACAAATGCTAGCAGACATCAGTTTATCTCTTCAGCCTTTACATGAGACAGATACAATGCTTTGGCTGACCTGCAGCATAATGATCCTCTTACAAAAATAAGTTCCAGTTGAAACTTGGGCTTGGAAAACAAACCAAACTGTAACCCCAAGAGCAGCTTCTCAAGGTGAAGTTAACCTGGTACTCAATGTCAAGCATAAATTCATCTATAGTTGAAGAAGCAGCCCCTGGCACTGGCTGTTCTTTCCTTTTGCCTCTCAGGTATTGATTTAAGTAGGTCTGTGGCTCTGCAATTATCTACATTAGGAAAATGGTCCAGCCAGAAATCGACCCAGCAAAAGGAGCTCCTGGTCAGATCAGCTTCCTAATGCAAATTATTACACTGCCAGAGAGTGCTAGGGACGGCACAGGGCATGTGGTGGAAATGGGCAGATGATAGCAATGGAGATCCAGAATTTAAAGTTAGTCTTTGGAGGAATTCAAGCATGACTGGAAAGAGACCAGACAATTATTGGGTCTCCACACCTTGAAACAGGAAGATCATCATCCACTCTGCATATCCAAGAAAAGCAAACATACCTACCAAAAACCTATCATAGATTTCATTAATTTTACCACATTTGGCCAGGATCTTGTCCTAAAATGCAGATAAAATTTGTTCTTTCTCTGTTAACTCTGGCACACTAATGTAAAGATAGCATGGAAGCATCTAGATGCACATTGCCCAGTCCCACAAAGATTTTAACAAGTCCAAACACTGTATGACTAAATCTCATTCCAAAATACTGGAATAAGCACTTAGCTCCACCCAGAGTGAGCTTGTGTTGCTGTGTCTGAATCTAAACTACCCAGAGTATAACTCATCTACCAATACGCTTGTAACAATGAAAAATGGTCTGGCCCTCCAGATTTTGACAAAACAAACATATGTCTTCCAAAGCTCACCAAAGACAGTGAAAAAGGACAGCTCAAGAAGGTTGTCAGCACGCTATTTCCCTCCACCTAAGTCAGCAGATGTGGGAAGAGAGCCCACATCCAGCAGGAGCAGCTGGAGTTTAGAATTTGAAAAGATCCAGCTTTTCAAATTCTAAACTCCAGCTGCTCCTTCACATGCATGACAGCAATGTGCTCATCTTCACTGGGGCCATGCCAGGTCTCAGATACCTCCTGCCAAGAGCATGCTGTCTTTGGTAGCTGACAAAAAAAGACCAATAGTCAAAAGGTGGACAAAAATATTTATCTAAGCCAATATGGAATGTAAAGGGAAGTTCTTTTATAAACCATGACTGCAAATTTGCTTAAAAGTGGGTAAGGAAACAAAGCTACAGTGTTATTGCATGTTTCTACTATCTCTTTCCTAGAGCAAATTAATATCTATTTTAGTTTGTTAAAAAAACCAGACAATTTTAATACTGTGAGCACAGACTTTTATAAAGGAGCCTTGACACAATTGCTTTAATCCAGTTCAAGTAAACATGTTCTGAATTTAGCCAGTGTTGAACATTAAAGCCTTCGAAAATCTCCTGGATAGTCACACAATGGTGGCAAGTATAATCAACCACTGAATGTCACTATTGTTCAACACCTCGCCTGCCCACACATATAAAGGTGCTCAGCTATAAAGCTTAGAATAGACCTCTGTACATTTTTAAATCGATACAATAGCATATCTGTTAAAAATATCAGACCCATTTCCTATTAAATGCACACAAAGCTGCATAAGAGTCCAGTACAAGCAGCACTGGTAAGACTCCACTTCCAGAGTAGCTTATCCACAGCCCGCTCTGGAGGAGCTATGTTGGAAGCAGGCAGCTTCCAGTGATACGCTGACAAAGACTATCAGACATGTGACAGTGTTTGTAAGCCCCAGCAGTTGTGCTTCTGTTAATATTCATCCACATTCTATTCATCTACAGATCAGAAATGGCTGCATTTATCACAATATACTTTTAACAAGTGCAGCTGTGCAGCAGACCACACAATCACAGCAAGCTCCTGTTGCACCAAATGACTGTAATAGCAGGGCCCCTTCTTTTGCCCTAAGTTCTATTTAGGATATTAGACCATGACTTGATATGCAATCAAGGGAGGGTATGGGCAGCCAGAAGGGAAGGTAGCACTTGGCCACTGCCCTTCTTTACTCATCTGCCCCAAGCTGCCTCATAGGAGTGTTCATAGGAGTGTTTGTGTGGCCTCATGGTGAACCAGAGTAGCAAACTGATCCAGGGGACCAGGATCCCACCTGGCTGCCTACCCTATCTTCTAAATAGGAAGACAGGGATTACAGGATTTCCCATGACACATATTCTGCTTTTAGTGTAAGACTTTCCTTCAAATCCTCTCACATACTCCTTTCTTCCTCCACAACTTTTAGCAGTATGCTAATTTGAAGTGCTCTGGAAAACTGAAGCTTTCTCCTTGCAGCCTAAGTGCAGAGCAGCAGCCCCAGAGGCACAAGCCCTGCCCTGTCACTTAAGGGGCAGCTCAGTTGGTACACTTCCCAGTGCTGACTAGAATAAAAACACTCTTATAGCACTGGGGACAGCAGTCTATTATACACAAGACTAAGTAATTTGATTTATCCCATACACTGTCAAGCAATTGGCACCAGCTGATTAAAGATGGATTTCATGTTGAATATCTACAACTGGTAACACTACAAAAATATCACTACAAGATATATAAACTATTATTTAACAAAAATTACTTACATTGTTTCAAATACTGAAGATCTCCCTATTACTCTGAGTGTCAGATTTCGTTTGACATGTAGAGATCCCTGAATTAATTTCTCAGTACCTGACGTTCTTGTCTCATCATAAGACTTGAAAAACAACAAGGATTGACAAATGCTGAACATTAGAAATCAACCCAGTAACATTAAAATTCCTCACACTATCAGGCCAACAGCAAAGTTGTGTTAAGAGCTGCAGCACTTTGAGGGTAAAGGTCTTGAAACAAAGTTCCTGAGTTTTAAAAAAAAAGTAGCAAAAGTATATCACCAGAATTCAGGAATCATGAGATTCTTCTCCATGTTGCAGTGTATGCAGACACCACTTTGAAATGTCAGCAGAAAACCACTCTATGTAAGACACTGAAGATATTTCTAGGACTATTCTCTAAAGGACATGCCTCCTGTCTCTCTGCTTTTAGGCCTACCTAAGAGCAGACTGAAGGTGTACAGGGATCATTATTTTTATCTAGGCCAAAGCAAACTGTTCTAGCTCATTTTCAGTAGACTGACAGCCTTTCACGTTACTGCCTGACTGCAAGGCACCTTACAGGCTCTGCAGCAACAAGCAGCCCTGCAGTTTCACAGCAGCTTCTCACAAACTTCCCATCCTTCCTCTGACATGCAGAACTCCACATGATTCTTCTCACCTATTTCCATCCTACCAGAATCTGAAGTCCACAAAGAAAAAAAACCGTATTTTAACTAGGATGCCTTCAATAAGCTGTTTCTACTTCTGGAACTTTTCTTTTGACTAAATCTGGATTTGCAATGTTACTGATTTTCAAATTCTTGGCATAGAAACATCTGGACTAAAGTCACAGCAGGCTCACAAGACAAAAGTGGAGCTCACTGGCAAGAGAGAGAGGCTGCGAGCATGGGAAAAAAGACTGATTGCATATGCTTGTCCTTAGCTACAATTAAGTACTCTAAAATGTAATTAATGCAAAAATACTGTCAACAGCTGCTTTTCCTTAACACTGAGCTGAGTTACATTCAAAGCTCTGAAACCATGAAGTGAGGAATTTATCACTGACCTCTGCAGTGCCCTTTAGAGCTAGTACTAATTACTGAAAACAGCTCCAAATAGGACCATCACTAGGAGAGTATTCCACAGCTTCTTCAGTGCTCCCAGAATTTGGCATAGCTGCTCTGAAGGGTGGAAGGATTAGTGGGGGTAGGCTGTCTGAATCTCTGTATTTGTGGAAATGAACTTCAAGTGACAAGTGAATGGAAAGTAACCAAATGCTTAAAGTAATCTGGAGAAATAAGCTAAAATAAGCAGTTCTATTTCTATTGTAAAGCTAGTATTTTTGTCACAAGCTAGTCATGACTTTAGCTTTTTCCTATAAATTCAGAATGTGCCACAAATGTGTTCCTGACCTCCCCAACCCCATTTGAAACCCAATGGGTTTCAAAGCAGCAAACCTAATAAAGAGAAGTCCCATTAAACACCTGAACAACACTTTCAAGAGAGCCAACATGGCAGCTCTGAAATATTGTACAACTGGCAGGACCAACCTGACAAATCATCAATAGCTGCGATTCAAGTTGATAAATCTGGAAGTCTCAGGTTTACTAAAATATGAATGTTCTATAATTTCACTTTTTTTAATGCTCCTATTATTATTTGTATGTCTTAACGATGCTGCTCAAGTGCCATGAATCTTTTTACATGTAAGATGCTCACAGCTTATGTATCTGCTTATCAAAGTAAAAACATTTTTGCAACCACTTTTATGGACTGCTTGTTGTCCCCCTCTGTTAGTCAAGCAGAACTTTGTATCTACTCAACACCGTGAAGTGCTTGTGTCTGTACAACTACTCAGACATATTTTATCAGCAAGATCATCCCTATTAAAGACTAAATGCTTTGCTTCCCAGATGTTCCACATATATTTATTTATCTTTGCTCTCATTTAAAATACTGTTAGTAACATTCTGAAATTGTTTTTAAAAGGAAGTAGTCCTTTGAGAATACTCTGAAGTTGTCTTAAACAGTTTGGTATCCATAACAAAATTTGCAACTTCCTCTGTGCTTTTACCAGTAGCAATTACAGCCTGCATGATAACTTGTGCAGCAATTCATCTACTATCTGATGAGCTTTCCAATAATACACTTGCATGGCGCCTCTGTTCAATTTAGTTCCAGTACAAATCTTCTAACTGCTGGTAAGAGATTTCCATCTCTTGTCAACAGAACAATATTAGATTCTGAATAACCAAAGAATATTAGATCCTGAATAACTGCAGTTCTCTTTGGGACCTGCAAGAATAGAAAGCTTTGCTGGAAAAGTGAGTTTCTTAGAAAAAAGACCACACCAAAACAATTAAAAATTCATTGCTAAAACTACATTTTTACATGGAGATGGAACATTTTGAACACAACTTATATCTGAATCAGTAGCTTTAGGACTACTAAGGGATGACTTAAGAAGTTTGCTCTCTGAAAGCAGTACTGAATAGACAGATTAGGGGCAAATGGACACAGATAAAGTGAGTATCATGTCACGTATTTACTGTCCATAGTATATTCAGGAAAACACTGATAATACTGTGCTCATCTTCCAGCCAAACCATGAACTCTGGATGGACAAGGCAGCAGGACTCAATCACAGGATATCAAAGCCCCAACTCAGTAGCTCTTTGTGAAGATGTTTTTCACCTTGGTCTCCCAATCCACTCCTCCAGTAAGTCTGACAGGACGGAGCAACAGTGCTACCAGCTTAATATTACTCTCTTTCACAGGCTCTCTTTGAACAGGCACTCAAGGTTCCAGAAAGGACAAGCACAGTGCCAGAGAGCCATGCACTACTGAAAGACTCCATCAGAGCCAGCAAGCACCACTGGAACTCTGCTGGGCATGACAGCCCTTCCTAACGTGTGCATTCTGCCCCAACCAGTCCAAACAGAGGGCAGAAAGAAAGCACATAACTACTTGTACCTTCCTTCTCCTCCAAGGAGACAGAGCAAAGCAGCACTCTAATTCTTTTATCCTGTATGAATGAGTTTCATGAACACTCTTATTCTAAGAAGCTCCTGTTAAAAGGCTGCCTTTCATACATTATGTTAAAGAAGCATAAAAAAGATTTAACTTCTCTGTATTAATTTTTTAAAAGTTATATGTGAAGCTGTAAGTTGGGGAAAAATTAAAGGGATATAAGAGGAAGGTTTCTTGCCTTTATTACAGCCATGAAGTACATAGCTGATGAGTACCACTCATCTCCTACTGTTCAGACTTCTCTAGCTCAAGGACTTCAGTTTCTCTTTTCTGAATCCTCATGACAAGCTTTTTATTAAAGATTCTTCAGGTAAGGAGATCTTTACATGTGAGAATAATTGGGACTTAGCCAGTGCATAGATGTCTTGCCCAACAGAAAATTTAATTTCTGAATAAAACCAGAAAAATCAAACATGAGAGAGCATGGGATATTTTTCAAGTCTGATTTGCCATTTGCAAGGAATTTTCAGATATGTACACACAGGCAGTAAAGAATCTGTTTGTTCCTTTTCTTCCCCGCAAAAGTTTTTTCTTCAATAAATAAAGAAGAAGCTATGTATGATTCAAACCTATTGGGAACTGCCACAGCAGAACCATTCTCGTGATTGGCGTAGTCAGTTCCTTTGTAAAACATTGTTTCCATAATTTTACCTCTTGCATGAGAAATTGAAGTTGGTTTTGCTTCTCTTGCAAAATATCTTACCATACTGCAGTCTGCCTGTTATGAACACAAATGTTCATCATCCAAGTATGACTTTTTTGTCTGGCTGGTTACAGAAAAGCTACATCGAATGGTGACACTATTCCTCCGATTCGATTAACACTTAATGGGTACGAACCATTCATCATACTGAAAAGATGGTAAATGCATTACTAATTCAAAGGAGATTCGAACTGAAACAAAAGAAAAGAAGCGACAACCTCCACTCAGTTACCGCTGGGTACTGAACAGGGCAGAAGCGATGTGCAGCGCATAGTGGTGGATGATAACGGGTTTATTCCCAGCGCACATTATGCAGATTCGCACTCACAGGGCCCCTTGCTAATGAAGCGAATAGAGCACCAGTAGAAGCACCATGGCTGCAGCACTGCTGCTGAAGAACGACCTAGGTGAGCCAGCACCGCTCCCCGCCCGCCCTGCCCCTCCCGGCCCGGCCTTGCTGCGGGCTGTGCCGCGAACGGCGGCTCGCACATCGCCCTCCTGCAGGCCGTGCGCTGCCTGCCCTGACACCACAGTAAATGAGCTCCCGGTGCTCAACCCCCTCATCCCTGCGCCTCGTCCTGGAGCGCGAGCGGCGCAGATCCACCGCAACGGGGCTCTGACCCGACCCTGCTCACTCTCCGCCGGGCGGTTCCGCACCTCCGTCAGAGCCCAGAACAACGGAGGCGGGGGGGTGGTATTCAAACACGGCAACGATTTTGTATTTAAATGGGCACCGAACAACGGAAACGGGGGCGGGTAAAACGGAAAGTCTTGGATTTGCGGGGCAGCCTCCCGGTACCGCCGCTGGCGGGGATGTCGCCCCTACCCGACGCCGGCCAACCAGCGCGGCCGGGAACAGGCACGGGCGGCTCCCGCCTAGTAGGGATCCCGTCCTCCGAGCAAGGACGGCGCCGCCCCGCTCCCTCACGGCCCGGGCCCCCGCGCCCCACGTACCTCCCCCGGCCCAGCACGGCCCGTCCCGCTCCCGGGGCAGCGGCCAAGATGGCGGCGAGGCCCGGCGGCGGCGCGGGG